>JAUUEB010484803.1:0-10943 GCA_032362205.1 Clione limacina | reverse complement strand
TCTGTCTGTCTGTCTTTATGTCTTTATGTCTGTCTGTATGTCTGTCTGTCTGTCTGTCTGTCTGTCTGTCTGTCTGTCTGTCTGCTGTATGTCTGCTGTCTGTCTTATGTCTGTATGTCTGTCTGTCTGCTGTCTGTCTGCTGACTGTCTGCTGTATGCCTGCTGTATGTCTGCTGTATGTCTGCTGTATGTCTGCTGTCTGTCTTCTGTCTGTCTGCTGTATGACTGTCTGACTGATGTCTGTCTGCTGTCTGACTGCTGTCTGTCTGTCTGTCTGTATGTATTTCTGTATGTCTGTCTTTCTGTCTGTCTGTCTGTCTGTCTGTCTGTCTGTCTGTCTGTCTGTCTGCTTACTGTCTGCTGTATGTCTGATGTATGTCTGTCTGTCTGTCTGCTGACTGTCTGCTGTCTGTCTGCTGTATGTCTGCTGTCTGTCTTATGTCTGTATGTCTGTCTTATGTCTGTATGTCTGTCAGTCTGCTGTCTGTCTGCTGACTGTCTGCTGTATGTCTGCTGTATGTCTGCTGTATGTCTGCTGTCTGTCTTCTGTCTATCTGCTGTCTGACTGTCTGACTGATGTCTGTCTGCTGTCTGACTGCTGTCTGTCTGTCTGTCTGTCTGTCTGTCTGTCTGTCTGTCTGTCTGTCTGTCGGTATTTATGTCTGTCTGTCTGTATTTATGTCTGTTTGTATTTATGTCTGTGTTTATGTCGGTATGTATGTCGGTCTGTTTGTATTTATGTCTGTGTGTATGTCGGTTTGTATGTCGGTCTGTTTTTTTCCGGAATTATAATCCGTTTCAAAATGTTTGGGCTGATCAAAAAAGATTTAATTTTTTTAGAATGTTTACATCATATAGTAACGTAACATTTACACACGTCTCTTGACTCACTGCTTTTAAAACACGTTTTTTGTTTTGTTTTGACATATCAGGCCAGTTACAGTAGACAGTCAGTGTCGCATGTGAGTCAATTAAGCCAAATCCACGGCCCCTACGAAAACTATTTATAGATGTTAACGTTTAAGAAAGAAAGACTTTTGGCGACTCAAAACACTTTCTAAAATGCAGAAGAATATATATCAATACAATTTAAGTATTATATATCTGTTTTTCTCTTAAAGAGCTTTGTAAGTGAAAAAGTTGTATCGTTTTTGCTGTAAATAGAACAACTATAAATAGAATGGAAATACGTTACAGTTTTAATCGACTACATTTGATTAGGTTTTCGTAACGTATTGGACATAGTTTCTATCTTATAAAAATCATTGGTTTCGTACTCGTCTATTACCCAAAAAAGGCGGATGTGGTTTTGGCCTATTTGCGTCAGTGTAACTAACACTGTATATTATTGTTGTTGTGAGCTGAGTTTATCTTGCCTCGTGTGTGTCTCACCGTGTTGTTGTCAACACAAAGACATATACACAAACACATTTCTATTTTTGTCAAATAAATCAGTTTCAAATTTGAAAGGCGTGATTTAGAATCTTAATTTGAGTAGGCTGATTGTGTTTTCGAACCAAGTGGAATAATATTTCATAA
The DNA here is from genome assembly GCA_032362205.1 of Clione limacina. Lineage (NCBI taxonomy): Eukaryota > Metazoa > Mollusca > Gastropoda > Pteropoda > Clionidae > Clione > Clione limacina. The sequence continues at coordinate 9,404 of JAUUEB010484803.1, read as the reverse complement.
TGAGGATTGAAATCAAAAAGACATTAGAAAAATTGCTATTCAATTTTACATATATTTCATAAGAGTGTGATAGAGAGAGTTTCGTGCAATCACAAACTCTGAAAAGAGAACACAGCATGCTTTAGGTTTTAAAAAAAACACTGAATAGATGGATAAAAAATTAATAACGACAATTATAATGTTAATAAAGTGAGACAGAAGAGATAACGTTCGTTCAAATGATAACGATATTGTTATTTCAAAAGTTTCCTTTGAAGACAGGTGAGAAGGCTATGGTTTACTTTCAAGAGATTCAAAAGTGGAAAAAATATTTTATGTGAAACAAGTGCCTTTTCAAGTTTAAGGGGGGAATACTTACGGAAACTGAAGGAAGTACGCGAGGAAGGTTATGAAATACATTTTCTTGACGAATCATACATCAGTGCTATCGACAAAGAATGGCAATCTTCAGACGGTTGTACTAAAAGAAAGGTTCCTACTGGAAAATGAGAACGATTGATAATCGCACATTGTGGAAGTGGAGAAAGGGATTTATAGAGAATGGGGAATTGGTATTGGAAGTCAAACGACGAGCATGCTGATTATCACAATTAATATACGTTTGGGACACTAGAATGAAATTGAACTGCATATCTCACATTATAAGCTAAAACATATCAAAAGCGTTGCTTCGAATGGCAATCTACAGACGGCACTATAAAGCGAAATTTCCCTTGAGGAAAACAACGCTTGATAATCGCCTATTGTGGAAGTTGTGACAAGAAGAGAATGAACAACTGGGATTTGAATCGTAGTCAAATAATGAACATGGGTACTACCACAAAGACATGGTCAGTAAAATATTTAATAAACGGATTATATCTAAAATTGTTCATTTGTTTACGTCATGTTTTGTTATGCACAACACGCGTCATCTCATAATGTTTTAGATGAAAAAGACCGGGTTCCAAAAGAAAAAAACGACAATACAGAGTTGTGTTACTAAAAAAAGAAGTCCTATTTACATAATTCCTGCCTCAGGCGCGTAGCCGGGGGTACATAAAGAAATTCCCCCACCCATTTGAGATCCAAAATGCTCTTAATTTTCACAAACTATTTCTAATCTCAAACATCTTCGATATGTATTTGATATATACACACCAGAGCATGGTAGTGTTAAAGGCGTCTACCACCCACGACTTTGATTTGTGTCAGGTGCCGTGAAAGCTGCTGGGGTGCCGGGGCGGGCGTTACTGTCGGAACCCCCGAAACCGCAATGCGCTCTGGTGACAGCTAAGAATTACACTGGAATATAGCATGTGGTACATGCCCCTGGCCACTACATCATGTGTTAGGATTGTCCAACTCGCTTAGGGTAACCTAAGTTTATATAACACGGTTGCCCCCCCCTCCCCCATTTCAAAATCCTGACTATGCACCTGCCTGAACTACTCAAGATTTTAGAAAGACATGGCTATAAATGTATGTACCTCCCTCCCTACTACCCTCAGCTATAATATCATATTGAACTTGTGTGGGCTGAACTAATAGGGTTAGTTGCTTCGGAAAACATGACCTTCAAAATCAAAGATGTCAAGGACTAGCACTGACTTCGCTTTCAAAAATTGATTAACATTATTCAAACAAATGCGAAGACCATGTCACAGAATTAAAAAACGAATATTGGCAACGGAATCATACAGCCAAGAACCGTGGAATTATTATTTTTTTATTAATAAACATAACGTTATTTCAAAGTTGTTGTTATTGACATAGATTATATGTAGACATGCGCGTAGTCATAATTTTGAAATAGGGGGTGTACATTTTGTTTGTGTCAAATCAATAGCCGAAATTTTTTTAAAGGGTACAAAATTGTGCGAATTTGAACTCCAATGGGGGGGCATTCTCCCATGTCCCTCTGGCGTAGATCAGCACGAAAGCAGTCTACCTACCCATTTCTAAATATTTAAAGAGGCTACACCTCTGCAAACATAAAAGAAATGTCAAACTGATGTTACCAATAGTGAAATACTGTTAACACTAAATAGACAGTACTGATGGTATATAGCAATTAATTAACCATGCACTATTTAGTTTCCTGCGACGGTGACCATTAATTATGAAACGGTCTATAATGAATTGACACTTCTTAATCGTATTCATTGAGTATATCCAAATAAGAATTTCATATTAAGATGTAGAGGTAAACACCAACTAAAAATAAATACACAAGAGTTTTAAGTTAGCTTGCAGTTAACTAAATGTATTCTGCAAGCTCACTTAAAACTCTTGTGTATTTATTTTTAGTTGGTGTTTACCTCTAAATCTTAATATGAAATTATTATCTCCCAAGAGTGCCTCAGAAATCAAGTTTATTTCTAATCATTTCAAACTCACTCACTGAATAATTCACCAAATCAGTGTTCACCATAGTTGCAAGATATAACATAATCAGGTGTGGTGTGATAGACTTAGAAATGGGTCAAATACGTCGGCAGTTTGTATCAGTCTATTACAGTACAACTTAGTAAGGTACAACTGAGTTAAGAGTTAATGGAGAAAGCATACAAACATCCAAAGAAGTCAAGGAATGACTGGGTTGATTGACACCTCAGTATAGGTAGCGGCATTACCCAGGGAATTAAGGCGTAGTTATAGCACAATTGTTGAAGTATTGAAATGAACTGTCTAAAATTCTAGACAAGGGATCAGAATAGAAAGATTGATTGAAAGAAGGAAAGAATTAATGAAAAAGAAAGATAGAAAGAAAAAGAAAAGGAAGAGTGTAAAATATATTCAGACCGTGGAAGGCAAAAAGTGTAGCAGTATACTGTTATTGTTTAACCTCCGTACTCTGATTTATTGTCGTGCATGCATATATATATATCTCTTAATTATATTCAATAATACAATTTCAGTTAAGTTGTTTATCTTATCAATCGAAAAAATATTATTTATTTTTTATTAAATTTGTGATTGAATATTGAGTTTATATTGCGCAATAATATTTTTTACCTCCGATTTTATCGATTACAATACAGGAATGTGCAATATTATTTTTTAACTCCGATTTTATCGTTTACAATACAGGAATGTAATTTTGTTAAATCAAAGTTGCTGATATTTCATATGTCACAATATTGAATGTTGTTCAACAGCGTTCCGACAATGTCTAGTATTCTTTTGTCAATTTTGTTGATATAGGTTAATACATTCAAATCAATTCATTATCTAAAAACCCGCTCTATTTGCCTTTACCATGTTTGCGTTCAGGTCAATCTTTCTTGTTCTTGTTGAAATTCTTCGGCTTGTCACCCCTTTATAAAAGTTCACCGCGAACAACATTTTACGATTGTACTTATTCATGTAAATTCCGTTTATCTCAGATATGATCCTTTAATATATTGAACTTTGACTAATTGAGTAGACACTGTTCTTTTGTTGTCGAGTTGTTCCCCCCTGAAGACTAGTCTCGCAGACGACAAAAACAGACGTGACTTCTTGCGTGTCAATCAGACACGACACGGTTCACTTTAAAACAAACCAGCCATGCGGTGATTTTGGTTGGCGTCGAGTCGAAGGAGGTCGTCCTCTTATCTCGATTACCATTAAGATTTCACGTTAGGTAGGCGCCATGGTGTACCAAGTTTTGGATTAATGATCAGATTTGGCTTTTAACATTGGCGTCGCTTGATTCCACTGTATTGCACTATTTAGACTGAGGCGGCTCTAAATAGACAACTATTTAAGGAGTTATGTATTGTTCTATGTTGTCAAGTACATGTAATTATAATGTCCACCTATGATGCGGAGAATTGGAGATTTTAATCCTGACCGTGTAAAATCAAAGACATTAAAGACATTAAGTTTTCATTCAATATGCTCACTTAACGTCTGGCATTGCTAGACCTTTTACGCTCGGGTATTATGAGCAAATTCGTATTTAGGTATCTACTAGGTTTTTGTTCATTGCTTCCGAAATGAAATATAGATATTGTAGCTATTGGGTATGTACAACATTTTAATAATCATGTCGTAAGAGTTGAATATCATTGAATAGTTGATTAAATGTATATATATATGTAAGAGAAACAAGAGTGGTTTTTATTTTATTATCATCTTGTGAAATCAGTCACGAAGACAAAAGCCAATTAATGTCAGCTTTGATGAAAGATCTACGCAACACCTTACTGTATAATATTGTCAAACTAATTCATAATATTATCTATGCTTAAAAGAAATATATAGGGGTATCAAATTTTTAACAAACAACCAAAAACAGTATTAATACAGGTACGCCAAATTAAAGTGCTATCTAATGGGTTTTTAACGAGTTCATGACGTAAGTTCGTAGATATATTTTAATGAGATTGTTTATCTAATGTGCCTAAAGTAGACCTAATGACTGATTGTCTGGAGTATAGGTGAGAACAATGTTTATTCTGTGGATATACACAAGAATGTACCGTTATATAATGTACCGTTATGTCGAGATGTTAGGGCGAGATGTTTGTTATTGGTGAGACTTCCTGTCTACAGTCAGAAATACTTCGAATTTTTGTGTGTTTGCTTGCGGTCATTTCATCAGATACTTTACTTAATGTAAGCCTGTTTTTTTTAGATAATGGTTCGTTTATATTTATGCGTTTCCAAGCTCTTAATTATGTATATTGTTGTGAGTTTGTTGATGTTTTGTACACAATGGAGTTTAGCTGTAATATCATTCTAAAGACTTGTTGCTTAATTGACAGTTGTATAGCTGTCCAAAACAGTTGTGTGTCAATAATACCTATGACATAATCCATAGTAATAAGAAGTGTTACTCTCTCTGAGTGCCCCTATTGCTATAGCATCTCACATACATGCAATCCCTAGTATAATAATTCAACGTATGTTGTGAACTGAAAAATTTCAGATGCTATCGCCGAGTACATGCTGATATTTGATGGTATATGTCATTGATATAATTTTATATTAAAACACGTGTTATATTAAGGAAATGCACCGTTGTTTCAGCTGTTACTGTTGGTATTCACGAACTATGCTGTAGATGAATATAATAGTATTATTTAGTATCTAATGATGCAATCATTATTAACAATTATTTTCTCTTCTTTCAGGATGGCTCGGCCTGGTAAACTTCCCAACACCATGGTGTCTTTGAGAACTTCTCTGACAGTAGTGACCACCTGCATCGTATCCATTCTTCTCGTTTCCATAGACGCTTCACGAGATTACACGATACCTAGACCAAGAAGTATAGGTCAGCGACACAGATTTAAGATCCATCTTCCACTTCTTCGATCCAACACGACAGCAGTGGATGTCGCCCATGTTCCAGAGGTAACCACTGCCACCAGTCGCCCGAGTTTACTCGGCGGTCTTGTCCTTAACAGCAGAGCCTCGCTAGATTCACTGAGCTCTCTGAGCTCGCGAACTGACAGCGATGAAGATAAACATCCAACACGTGTTCACTTCTCAAAGATAAGAGAGCAAGATTTCCGTCTTCAGCCTAAGCAGGATGCTAATGTTCCCCGAGAACTCAGGAAATTCTCAACAAGAAGAGGGTCTTCAAATTCAAGAAGGTCACGTCGACGTCATCAGGGTAGCAAGCGACGTCGGCGTCGGAGGAGAAATAAGAAACGTGAGTCCCGTAAAGCAAAGAAACAACAGAACAAATACAATCGGAGGAACAAGCTGACGGGGGCCGCAAAAGATACATTTAATTTGATAAACAGAAATGAAGAAAGAAGAAATAATCGCAAACCTCACAAAGGAAAAGACTCTCCGAGAAGAAGAAAAGGTCGTAAGTCTTCAAAGAACAAAAAGATTGTGATAGCTGAACACGTTAACATCCCACGTCTAAAGCAGAAGTGTAAGACACAGCCAATGCGGCAAAAGATACAGATTAAAGACTGCTCTCCTAAACTGGTCATGAACAACTTTTGTTATGGTCAGTGTATTTCTGTGTACATTCCCGAGGCTAGAGGAACTGGTTACGGTGACCCATCGTTAGTGTCCTGTGGATTTTGTAGACCTCGTGACTTAGGGCATAAGATTGTTCCTTTGAGATGCGCTGGTGGGAAGAACGGACGTGTGAAACTGAAACGGCATAGGGTGCCGTATGTGAAGGAGTGTAGATGTATGGAGCAGAAAGTTCAGATTTGAATTTTACATTTTACTGTGTGATATAAACATCTTCAGACAATGATTGCCGGAACTTGCCAGCGAAGACAATTAAGGTGTGTTCATATGTGATACTTATTTCTGTCCATATCAATTGACGGTTGTTATGGCTCCAGCTACGCTATGGTCTAGCTGGTTCTGCCCTGGAGAGCCAAACTACTAGTATAATTCCTTTCAAGAGAGGAAAACAAATCCAAACAGCTACAGGAAAACAAATACAGTCGGCTACAGAATGAAAAATCCAGGCGGCTACAAACAGAGAAGGGGAAAGCAAACTTGTTTTTTTCAGAGAATTCTGTTGATAGTGTTGGATTACAAGGATGTTATTTTCGTTGTTGTATTTTTTATGTCTATCATCTAACATAATTGAATTGGCGATTGTACTTCTAACGTGCTACCTGCATATGGTGAAATGTATAATTGCACAAAATCATAAAACCAAACCATTTATCATCCTATCAAGTCACAATGACTGAACGAGGTTGTCTGAGCATGTATCCCTTAATGCCAGACGTACGGTTTGTTTGATAGTTATAAGCATATACCGGTGGCAAGTATAGCAGATAGTCAAAAAGTATTTGTCAATCAAATTCATTTGTATGAATAGTACAACTTCCATGTTCAGTAGAGCAAACAATTGATAATGCGATAGATAAGACCTGGACAGGAGTGGTCACATATTGCCAAAAAGTGTTTACTAATCACAAGGCTGGGAAATGACAATATAAAGCTCCGCATTTTTATTTGTAAAAATAAATAAATAGTCATCATATTTTCTCTCTCGGTGGATAAACTGTTGATTGTTTTCAGACATTAGTCCCCGCTCTATTTTGACCAATATTTGAGTCACCCGATGAAGATAAAGTGTAACATATTAAATAACCAAGGTCAAGGTCAAAAATAATTGCATGTAACCTAGTTCAAACTGATGAATATCTCGAATAAAAAAAAAGTACGTAAATTTTTTTATTGAGACTGTTTGTTCGAGATATACATCCGTTTATACTAGGTTACATGCAATCATCTTTGACCATGGTGGTTTAAAATATCTTCGTATCACCACCGGTAGTCAACCGATTATCTGCTTCATTTTTAGTTATGTCAAAACATTTTTGTAACATTCAAAATAATCTCATGATAAATTAAAACACGACAATCACATGGATATATGTTATAGTTGACTGGTGTAGCATGTCTGCCTCTTAAGTAGTATTCATACTTCTTATGATATTTGTGTATAAAACATTCATTGTCTTTATCAATTTTTGTCATATTTTGGTTTGGAAAATTTTGAAAAATCATAACTCTGTTTGAAAAAGTAAAAGATAAACAAAATTATTCCACATGCATCTACTCAGTTTAGACCACACAGGATTTCAGTTATCCAGATGAACGCGAGCCTATCAAATATAAATAATGAGAATCCTATTTTTCTGAAAAGCAAGTCAAACTATGTTCTGGCGAAGTTAATAAACGCATATTTCTTAGAATTTGCAATATGTCGGGTCGCTAAAAAGGCACCGAAATGTTAGATGTCATAGCTCCACAATAACGTTGGATGTCATAGCTCCACAATAACGTTGGATGTCATAGCTCCACAATAACGTTGGATGTACTTATGTTATATGAAGAACACAGTTTCCAAGCATCCGGTTCGCAACATTGGAGACCTCACAAGAAGAAATAGAGAAGCATCTCATTTCAAACGTCTCCTTTTAACCTTCTCATAACCATTGACTGCCTTAAGAAATATTCCTATAATGTCCCCTTTTCAATATTTTGGTAATATTTTAGCAGCCGGAAGTAACAAACTATTTTAAAATGTATCACACAAAACCGAAAAATATAGGCCGATATTGGTATTACTTTTTTATAGTCAACTTTAGAATCGAGCATTAAAAAAATCACCCTGTTTTTTTAAGCAACTTGATATTTTTTGTTGGCCAAGAATTTGTATTTTTCGTACAATTTAAGATTATTTATACGTAAATCAAATCAGGTTTAAATTTGGTCTTCCACAGGTTATTTTTATTATTCCTCATATATTTATCATAGAAAAAGTCTAATAGATTTTGATATACAAATTCTCATGGATGATTTTGTATTTCAACAAATAAAAGATCGCTGATCACTCGTCATGTGCAATATTTGTAAAGTGAAATTTGTGTGCATTTATATTGATAAAAATGTAAATTTGATGATTCATATATATTGACTTTGTTCTTAAAAAGTTCTTTAAACTTCTGTGCTTCATGAAATAATACAATTTGAGAACAAAATGCGCTACGAATTATTTTTGTTTTTTGCTCCTCTTTTCAATGTGTGTGCGTGCGTACGTGCAAGCGCACATACGTGAAATCATTATCTCAATATCATTTCAAGTTGATATAATCTTGAAAAGATTTAGAGACAATGTTTTCATTTTATAGAGTAACACATTTTTTGCGTTATCTTCTGGTTTGAATATTTCATTATTTGATATTCAAAACCTATGAGGAATAAAATAAGGAATATAGCCTGGTCCGCCAGAAAAACGCATTTACAGTTACTTTTCTCATGATGTTGGTCTTACTGGAATTCAATACCGAATACTTCAATGTATCGCAGCCTTACCACTACACCAGACATATACTCATAAAAAATTACCGTCAACCGTTACAATAAAAAAGAAAAGAAAATACATTAAACAAACCAACGATGACTATTCTTATAAGAAAGACAATGAGTCACAAATCAACCGTATTTTGATCACGATCTGCGTCAACCATTATTGGAACTGATCACGATTATTCTGATATTACAGTAAATAAACCGACACGATATCTTTTCGGAGATTTGTTAACTTAAGCACGCTTCTTATTCTTTTATCCATTATAAGAAGGCGTTAAGATAACTTCTCCGCCTAAGGCGTCCATTTAATTCCCTCCCATTCCTGAGTGTCATAACTTTAGTTGAACTAAGTCTACATAACTGATGACATTTTGTCTTTTTGTTGTTGGTTTGTCGTTCCTTTGATACGACAGTAGAAGAGCTCAGATTAAAAAAAAGATGTGAATGCACTTCAAACTTCAGCTTTACGCAGCAAAACCTTAATACTTTTTACTTTTCCCTCTTGCGGAACAGATGTTTACGATTTGTTTGGCCCTATAATACGTAGTGACCAGTGCTGTGCGGATTACTGAGATTCAGTAATCGATTAGATTGGATTGGAGTATTTTTTTTTGGTAATCTGAGTA
>JAUUEB010484792.1:0-10943 GCA_032362205.1 Clione limacina | reverse complement strand
ACTACTAACATCTTATGTTACTGATTGATAAACTACTAACATCTTACGTTACTGATTGACAAACTACTAACATCTTATGTTACTGATTGACAAACTACTAACATCTTATGTTACTGATTGATAAACTACTAACATCTTACGTTACTGATTGACAAACTACTAACATCTTACGTTACTGATTGACAAACTAATAACATCGTGCTGCTTCACTTTACCATAGAGTGATCATTTCTTTTCAAATCATTTTCAGCTTATATAACAAAACAAGAATAATCAAGCCACAGGTTGTAAAATATATCTTTTTTGATGCAAGTTATTATAAGCATTCATGGCAATTAGTTTAACATTCATGTAATATCACTAAATGGTTGTAGGTAACTAATGATTGATCAACATACCCGAAGATCCTGATCAAGTGCAGTGACTTCGACCACATTATGACCATTAGGATTAACCTCTGTCACAGCTCCATTGTATTGTGTTTGTGTAAACCGAGGTAAGTCAATGTCTCGCAGGATGGTGATAGCCACAGAGGCTTGGTTAAACTTCTCTGGTCTGCTGTTGTCTCTCACTTGAACGGAGAACTACAACCAAGAAAAGAAAAGGAATAAATTACAACACAATTTGTATAACTGCTAGCATAGACAATATTCTTTTGTGAATAAAACATTTTCGAGTCAAGCGTTGACTTTGAATGACAGAGGTACTTGAACTAATGTTTTTGCATTATGCCGCATATCAAATAAATAATTCTGACAAACAAGAAGAAGAAGTTAATGAAAAACTCATAGAGCAAAATATATTGATTAAGTTTGTTTTGTCTGTGTTATAGAGATAGTTTTGTATGAGTGTTATTAGTTGTGATACCACAAACACTTCAAATAAAACCATAACCATAGATTTGTCTTAAATAATGCAGCCATTGAAAATTCAATACTGTAAGCAAAAAAGCCCTTTACCAAAAAAACAAACTAAAAGACAAATGCATATCTATCTTATCTACTGTTTTTTTTTTGCAGAAATTCAAATTGAATTTTGCTGGGAAAATATTTCAGATAAAAAAAGTTATAATCCTTACCAAATTTTGCAATACGAATAAAATTTAAAATTAACTCTACTAAGTACAAATTATCCTGTACAGTATTGATCTAGGGGTGTAGATAGCTCAGTTGGTTAGAGCGACGTTCTATCACCAAGAACACTGTGGGTTCGATATCTAGCCTTGACGATATTTTGTGTTTGAAAAATATCCTCGTCAACTCTGCGGCCAGTTGTGAAAATGAGAAGATAACCTCTTTAGGTAAAGCAAAGTAAAATCGATGAGGAAAGCAATGACAAACTACCATCAAATGCCTTTGTCTAAAAATTTGTGACTCCTGATTACGCGAAGCTCAGTAATGAGTGTGGGTAACTTTTTAGTATTGATGACATTTTCAAAATAAAATAAAGTAACCTGTATAAAAAATCTTTGTAAAAAGTGATTGATAAAAAGAATAACCACAATCTTACCGCAAATCGATTTGTGTTTGTTCCAACCAAACTTTCTGACAGAGATATTTCTCCAGTCCTTGGATGAATGTAGAATTTAGATGAGTCACCACTGGTTGGCAAAAAGCTGTACCCAAGAACATCACCCTGAAAAAAACATTTAAGTCATGAAAACTAAGCTTTATATGACAACTTATGGTTGGATTGTATCAGCCACCAGTTACCTTTAAGAGGGCAAATAAGAACAAGCTACTTTTATACTAAAATTGACAATATTTTAATTCTTAATGACGACCCCTTTTTTAGGAATTTACAATTCAGTATTGATCATAAGTAGGAGACAATCAAGGCTTTATAAAACACTTTCTTATATAAATCTTGTTACTTTAATTTTTATTTTTTCATACACTACTTTATATAGTAAATATTTGATATGCATCAATAGAAATTAATCAAATATTCATGTTTAAAAAAATATGGAGACTTTCTCTCTCTCTTTTTTGTTCACTAATTGAGACTTTGAACTGAAACACAAATTTAAAAAAACAAGCAAAAAAACCCTGATAAAACAAACCAAAGAAGCCTTCTAAACCCGACTAAAATAAAAGATTTCAACGAGAACAACCACAATAACTTACTTGATCTGCATCAGTGGCAGTAACAGTAACGATACTGCTGCCTATAGGAGTTGTGTCCTCAATTTCTTTTACGTATGCTGATGGGTTAAACAATGGTGCATTCAAGTTGCGGTTGACCGTAATGGTCACAATTGAGGACTCCTTCTGAACATCCAAAGATGTTGTACGTGTTGCTTCAACTACAAGCTGAAACATAGAAGAAATCAGTGATATCTCTAAAAAATGAAATTGGGAAATACCAAGACAGTTGTCAACCACCAAGACAGTATTGATTTTTGTGACTGTACATTGTTAAAATAAGTAATATTGCTTGAACTAAGTTTAAAATTGAAGAATTTAATTGAGCCAAAGAAGAAAGATTCTCTTTAAAATTGCCCAATTTAATTGAGCCAAAGAAAAATACTAAGGTAAAATATCTGGGCATGTGGTTAAACCATAACAATCAAATTTTAAGTCAATTTGACTAAATCTTTTTAAATCAATTTGACTAAATAAATCAATACACTGAAACTTTTCAGGCTTTTCATTGATATTTCACAAAACTGGAGGATTTTGGCACTATTTTCGTTTTCCTTTAAGAAACCAATCTAAACTTTAAATGGGTTTCTTTAAGAACAAAAATTGGAATTCTGGAGTTAAAATGAAAAGCCTGACTTTTCCTAGACTAAAGAAGCAATGGAAAAATTATACTTACTGTGTAAGTTGTAAGGTCATCATCAGCTAAACTTTTGATCAAAGTCACTTTTCCAGTACCATCCACAGTAAAGAAGTTTACTGCTGGCACGTAACCAAGGAGATTGTAAACAACATCCTGAAATAGATAAAACAACATCAGTTAGTGAATTTACAAATTCTCGTTTTAAATATGTTTTCAAAGGGACAAATTAATATTTATTATAAATAATGTCTGTAGACATAGTCATCAAACAACACTTTTTACAATGTATCACAATCCAGATAGACCTAAAGAACATAACTACATCCTTTGTTTGGTGGAAAGAGGAGGGTAACAGGAGAGCCAGGTGATGCTGCTAATGGTATAAGAGAACTGTTTGCATACAAACCTGTGTTATTTAAGTTCTATTTGATAAAAAAGCAAATTCCAAATGCAGGATGTATGAACGGGAGTCAGAGGGAATGGGAAGATTTATCAGAAACTTAGGGTGATGCAATCTCATGGGGGAAAGCATGTGCATAACTTTTCAATGTAAAAAAATAAAAAATTTAATATTTCTTCAAAGGATTCTAACATCTTAGCATCTTAAGTGTATTTGTTCCCAAATAAAAAGATATACAGATTTAATAGCTATTGTATCTCCCCTCCAGGCTCCCATCCTCATATCAACATTAACAAAACTTTGAACAAATATTTGTGTCTTTTTAAAGAAAACTTGGAATGAAAAGTATTGGTGTGAACTCAATTCAATTCAAGTTTATTCCAAGATTGTTGCACAATATATGAAAGGTTTGTTCTATTTGCTTCTAGTTCATTGTCATCTTATTTGTCAACAGGTTTTGGGTTAGTGAACACCTTTACACACTTGAACTTTCTCTTTAATAATAATAACAGTCAAACCTGAGTAAATAACCACCTGCCCAAAACAGCCACCTATTTATCCCGACCAGTGTATTGTCTTTCATTGTCTTTTCTTATTTCAAAAGTCCTGTCTAAAACAGTCTTCAGAGACAATTAAAAGATGAAAGGAAGTAAAAACTCTAGCATAAAAAACAAGGTTAAAGCACTCTGCGAGTTTGTAGAAAGAAGATCAAAGACTTAATATGTGTTTATCCAGAGTAAAAAATAAAGATAAGCTAATTATTTTCTTTTTAACCATACTAGGTTTTTTATTTCTTCATACAAATGGTAGCCTATTAGATAACCACTATACATTAACAGGCAAAATGACTGTACAAATAAAAAGATCACAAATAATGTCCACCCCATCAAAACAGATCAAGTTTTCATTTTTAGATATTCTCTTTATCAATACATACACTGGGTGATGCTTGTACAGCGTGCAGAGTCTTGCCACTGTTGGGTACTTCATCTTCATCAATAGTGAAGGCTGAATCAGGGAAAGAGAGCGGAGAGTCCACTTTGTTGATGACCACTTTTACAGTTGCTGTGCCTGACCGTGATGGGTCGCCCAAGTCAACAGCTCGCACAATTAACTGAAATGTATAGTTTCCCCATTCCTTTAAAGTCTCTACTAGATAAATTGTCTGTTCCTTGTCAAATGAAGCTCTCTGTGACCTTAGCATAACAAAGACTGTTATCACAAGTATAAGAAAATTACTCAACTTTAAAATGTCAGGAAAGCAAACTTTGCTTTGATTTAAAAGAAAGTCATTTTAAATTCTAAGATAAAGTTTGTTTTTGCTGAGGTCACAGACAAGTAAATTAAGTCATAAGTGACACTAATCAGTGTGAATATTACAATACAAGGAAGATATTCATCGGTATCAGTTAGATAAATTTTACATTTTACCTTCATTCTCTCTGCAAAAAATATTCCAATAGATATATACAGCAAATAGCATATAAAAACACAATGTTTGTTTCTTTTTCATTGGTAAAATTTCTAAATTGCAGACTGTTTACATTATTAGTAATTTAATAACACTTCAAGTGCTCACTTCATACATTATCAAAATAAAATTAGAAAAAAAGATCCTGGCACATTCTGAATGTCATTGTTTTTTCAGTAAAATATATCTTTGGGCAATTTTATTTAAACATTTTAAAAATGACATGGTGTGCCCAGACTGCAACATCAGCCGTTGAGCTAGAGACTAGAGAGTTAGGTAGACTCAATTCTAACTGAAGAATAATGTGTTTGACTCACAGAGAAAGTTGGGGCATTCTCCAGGTCATTATTTCTAGACAGTCTCAGAACACCAGTTTCTCTTTCTAGGGTAAAGTAAGACTTTGAAGCATATTGGTCGCCTGACACCAGCTCATAGCGTACAGTTCCCTCTGGACCCTGCAAAAGTCAGATTACATAAACATAAGCATAAAGTTTTCATAAAATTTCATCATAATTATATGGAGAAAATACCCACATTTTTTAAATCTTATCCCAAAGGTATTTGAAAAGCAATACAATAAACTGTTGCCATGGCTTGTAATATTCTATTTAATTTAGTCAAAATATAACTCATAGGTATATTAGAAGCAGTTATACAATATGAAGTAAAAGAACATTGATTTTTGGACAGTTTTCACTGAGACTGTCTCATTAACTATCCAAGAATTAATCATTATTAAGATTAACAACATGAAAGATTTAGCTGATGCAATATTATATTTATAAGAAAGATTAATCCAAAGAATGTAAACTGATTTATATCTCTCTCAACTATTCCTTTTCTCTTGAGGGATTCTTTAAGAACAAAAGGCAACGACGTTAACAGTACAGTTAAACATTGCTTAAATTCACGTCCACAGGATCTTCAAGAACTTTTCAACGTCCATAAACTTTATCTACATTATACCCAGTGTGACTTTGTAATGAACATGGTGAAAGATTTAGGCACAAAACACATAATCTTTGAAAGTTCAAGAAGAAAAAATATCCAGAATATGTTTTAGTGATGATGTACTGAGTCCAAAGAGAAAAATAAAGGAAGATACAAGCTATATAAATATAAATATGTAAGGGATTTAACATTTTAATCAGCACATAGGATGTAAGGTGAAGCAAAACTAATGATGAAAATGTCAATTTGTTTCTTTTTACCGTTTTGTCAGCATCTCTAGCCACTAGGGTTGTCAACAATTGACCAGGAGCAGCATTGTAAGCAATACTGGTATCAAAATTGTTGATGATTGGGGAATGGAAGTTCCTGAGGACCTTGACAGTCACTATAGCATCATCTCTCAGAGGAGGAATGCCACCATCTGTGGCTACAACTCGTACCTGAAATTTACAATGGAACATTCTTACTAATTGAATACATTCTCAATGGAAGTGAAGTGATAACACTTTCTGATCCAAAGAAAAACAGAAAAGTAGCCACATTTCTAAACTATAATAATGTTTTGTTTTCCACCTAGCACAACACACAAAGGTTATATGGAAGGAAGGTGTGTTCCACATAAATATCTTGACCCAGGAGGGATTGAAATCAAACATGCACTTCTGGTTAGATTCAAACCAGGGCCCTCTGCCACATATTCTATTCACTGTGAGTATATGAGATTGTAACAAGATTCCTATTTTAATTTTATTGATCACAGTCAGATTCAGTATTCATTTTGATACAAGTGAGGTTATACAAAACAACTTGTTTGCATCAAAGTATATAGAGTTAATATAATGGTTGATAGTTGATACAAGATACTCTATGTTTTTCTAAAGATTTAATTATTCTATCCACTCACGTTATATGATATTTGTGTGTCTGTGTCCAGATTTGCTTCGTTTTTCAGTTGTATAATACCATCATCTCCAATCTCGAAGAAGGAACTGGCAGCCCCGTCACCTTGAATTGATAGACTGATCTTGTTGAATGGAGCCTGGAAGAAAAAAGGTGAACAATTTCTAACAATCAGTTGAAATAATTGAAATAGCTATTTCAAATTCTTTTACTTCAAGTCCTGGTCTAACAGATTAAATCTAAACCATACTAACTTTCAAATTGACATAGTTTTTTTTAACATATAAAGCTTGAAAAACATTTTAAATAAATCAACTTTAAAATAAATAAATATATATCTTAATTTATCTAATACTCTAATAATAAACAAATTGCCTTACATCACTGTCTCTATCTTTGGCTGTCACTGTGTAGACACTTGTACCAGCAATATCTTTCTCAGATATGGTTGCCTGGTAGTTGTTTTCGTTATCGAAATATGGTGCTGTATTCCTGGTCACATCCACTACCACCTGGGCTGGTTGAGCAGCTACCAAGGGAGATACACCCTTGTCTGTGGCCGTCACATCAAACTGAAATCATCAACAAAATTGAAAGGTAAAAGAACACAGTAAACCTGATAGAATTGTATGTCATCGATGGGGACAAAGTAAGCGTATAACAAGAAGGTTATTTGAAGGGCAGCTACACCAATAGTGTCTTTGACAGCCAGGGGAGAGTGGTAGCAAACATGCAGCACTGGTTGAATTCAAACCCAGGCCCTCTCGCTTGCTAGGTGAAGATGCTGCCCCCATGACCACCATGCCTCATCTATAAATATAATAAATCCCCTCACAACTATATGCATGTATAGAAGCCAACATCATCTACAATACCCTACTCATAGTGTTTACAATACAATTAAAATAACAATATTTCAAGGATCTCCAGATTCATTATTTCTTGAATAATTTTCTAATTATGATAAGCAACCACTTCATGGCTCAGGCTTATAGCCTTTCAAGTAATAATTTTCTAAATCTTTTTCTATTATTAGTCTTAACTTATAACCAATTGATACAGTCTTAAAGGGATAGTATATATAAAGTTTGCAGATGTTTTATTACATGCGTAGTATACAAGGAAAGGCAAGTTCTATCACTTGCCATTAATATTAAAATTTGTAACAAAAACTAAGATTAAAATGTTTTCAAAAATATAAAAAGCATTTGAATCAAATACATTAGTATACAACTAACAACAAATGTAAAATAAACGAAGTTAGTTTTCTCATAATCTGTATATTCACGACCCGTTTAACAAAAACAAATGACTACGGTCTGAATCATTTACTGACTTCATTGTTACTTCTTATTTACTGACAGGTTTACAAATTTTATCAAATAAAAATAGCTTATCTGTAAAATCTGGAATTACAAAATCATATTGGGGAACCAAAGCATCCAGATTATTCCATTTAAACTGTACATAGAGCAAATGACCTTAAATCTGACTTCAAATACCTTAAAAATAATACAAATTTTATGAAAATTCAAAAATAGAGCTTAAAGAGTATTAGGGGAAAAGCAGTCAATTTTTTTGTTTACTTAATAACATGAAGGTTCTCAACTCAGAAGAATTAATATCTACTTCTATTTTAAAATATCTATCACAAGTATAAGAAATAAATAATTCTTGACCATATGATCATTCTTCAGTCAATAAAACACAAAAAGAATTTTTTTTAAAACTCACAGTAAACTGTAACTTGCTGCGATCTGAGAAATTCACTTGCCACTGTTTACAGTAGACAGCACCAGTGTCTGGATTAACCTCAAAGTAGTCTCTTATTTCTTGTGTTGGATTTAACAGGGAATATTTGATTTCATTGTTAGGAGCCTGAAATGATAGAAAGACAAAAATGTTCAAAGTATGATTTAAATCATCATCAGCTGTAACGTCATGTTATAATGTTAAACAATTCATTAATCTTTATTTACCACACTTGTAATAAGGATAGTTTAAGATCTAAATTAAAACATACTTCTTTTAAATAGCCTAATTTCAAACACTATACATTTACATTCAAATCACATGATATTTTTATAAAACCGTAAAGCTTATCAATAAATTATCTTGTTATATCATTAACTAATTTATCCTTAGTGGTATAAAATTTTTTACATGGAAGTCCAAATCTGTGGCTGTCACAGTCAAAATGGTTTCTCCAACTGGTTTTGTCTCAAAAATTGTTTGTTGATAGCGAGAATTGGTAAATGTTGGAGGCTTGAGGTTCCTATTAACCTTGACCGACAAGGTTTTGGAATCACTCAAGCGTGGCTCTCCTCCATCTTGGACCTGAATTGTCACCTGTTGAGAAAGACAATATTTTTAAATATAACAAATACAAACAAAAAATGAGTTTTATAAGGTTGATTAGTTAAGACCCCACATTGTAAATTCAGTGTGAACAAAGGTCAAGGATTACATTCAAACTGGCCACAGTACATGGACAAATCAGCTTACCAGCCAGTACCAGCTGCTAAAAATACCACTTCATAATTCTATGTATGATGTTGATTTAGGCTGAACCAATAACCTTCCAGCCCTGGGGTGAACGGCTTTGCTATTGAAGAAAGCAAGTATAAGGAAACTTTTTGTAAGTATTACGTTCAACAATTAATTGATCACTCAACCAACACAGCTTAAACATCTATGGCGCACATGATCAAGATCAACAGCTGTATGTATGCTTCACAAGAAACCTAGATTAAACTAATATCTGTTGGGTTTGTGTTGGTATTAATAGATTTTGAGCCCTTTGAGCTGGCTGATAGGTTAGGAATTGTGCTATAATAATAATCTCTACTATCATTACTATTTGTTACAAATTTATATTTTCAAGGAATGCACTATGTTATGCATATAAGGCTATGAAAAGTATAGAAATTAGGGGCTAGATAGATTTTACAACAAATTTCTTTTAACATTGTACTTATTTAGAGCTTTGCTTACCTTGTAAGAATCTGCTGAGTCTGCAGAAATAATTTTCTTGAGCCTCAAACTACACTGGTTTAAGCTGATAGTGAACAGGTCATCCACAATTGCATCGCCTACAATTTTGTAGCTTAAAACATTGAATGGGCTCTGAGTATAATAGAAAAAGAAAAATTAAAATGAACCATTTAGTATCTTGTCTGTGGTGTTATGGTCAGATTTACAATATCTCCATTAACATCTCTCTAGCTGTTTGGATTATGACATTGGAAAGTATAAACTGAATGTAAGAATAGAAAATAGTGAGAAAACAATTTGATCCAGGATAAAAACAAACAGACGAATGCAATGAGCATGTTAACATTTGTTTAAATTGGCCGTTCAAACTTTACTTCTGCCCTAAATTTTAGAGTAATATAAGGCTCATAGTGTTTAGCATGCCATACAAAAGGCAGAATTAGAGAACACCTTCATAAAGTTTTATTAAACAAGACATGGCAGTAGATAATTCTGTCCAGCCCAGATTATTTTCATCATTAAATATAGCCTAAAAAAGCAAAATATATGATGATGTCTGGTTTCCGTGATTGACTCATACCTTTGTGTCTGGGTCTGTTGCTGAGCACAGAAGTAGTTCTGTTCCAATATTTAAATCCCTTGATACAGTGATTTCTGACTGAGGCAGTGTCAAAGTTGGACCCTGGTTACGTACAACGTTCACTGTCAGAGTGAAGTCATTACTCTTCAGCCCACCATCATCTTCAAGGAGAAACTTGACCTGGATGATGTTAGAGAAATTAATAATATAGTATCAATGTATAGACAAAAATGTCTTGCTTTGTTTTGATAACGTCATTGTGTGCAATTAACAAGTCACTGATCAAAGAGCTTGACAACTTACAGCTATACCTTGATACATATTATACAAAATCACACTTATCATTATATAGTGAAATATCTTGTGACATCAATTAAGATAATTGAGATTTATAATAAGATTAAATGTTTCTACTTACATGTAATTGAAAAAGTATTACAAATTTGCAAGGTCAATGACAATGGAAATAAATTATTAGACTTTCCAGTCAACAAGCTATGTCTTCTTTCTTTAATTTAAGTAACAAAATCACACATTTGACTTACGTGACTCTTTAATTGATTCACAAATATCTTAAATTGGTATCATTACTTTTTTTAATGCAAAAATTACATGTGACTGTTTCTAATAACATTTAATTAGAGTATAACTATCCTCCTCATTTTTCAAATCTTGTGTAATATTCACTATCATGAAAAATAGATGTTCATCATACTTTCCAGTGGCTCAAGACAAAATTCAAGGATTTTAGCGTATGTTCGCCCTTTCGGGTTTTTTTTGGGGCCCCCGAATTTTTTTTGTAAATTGCAATGAGAAAAAGACCATTTTAAACACTTTTAGACCATGATAAATCTATGTTTATT
>JAUUEB010484759.1:0-10944 GCA_032362205.1 Clione limacina | reverse complement strand
TCGACACCGGTCAATCGGTTTATAATATCAAACAAAATATTCAAGGTCAATGTCAAGGTCAAAATTGAGATTTAAATCTTAATACTGATATTTGACCTTGAGCATGACCTTGAAACCAAAATTTGACATTGGAATTCTATTTCGAATTATTTGTTCTCTATGCAACAGTGTTTTGTTTTTTTATTGCAAGACATTGGATTCCAAAGATATGGCTGGAAACAGTCAAAGGTTTTAACGTGTAGTTTTCACGTCGAACATCTTGGATTTAAATAAATTGAAAAAAATCCAACCATACACCCTTTAAACACTAAAATAACGTATCTCCAAAATTGCAAGGTTCATTTATTTATAGCTGGACTATAAGAAAATATTTCACGTAGACTGACCTGTTTTACACGACACTTGGGATAAAAATAATAACACAACAGTGACCTAGATCTCACTGGCTCAACTCCTCAGTATGACCAACATGAAAAGATACTTTGCTATTTCGTTTTAAAAGAAAGAGGAATCTCTTATTTATCTGACGCTTCATTCTCTTGGGTGGACAGGACAGCATCAGAAAATAGGAGGCTGCAATTCAAACACAACCATGTCGTACTGTACGCTAAAACAATAACCACTACATACACATAATTACCAAAAAACACAACATTTTTCTGTGGCAAAGTGCATCAATAATGATTTTTTATTATTCATAAAATCCAACAAAGCAAATGCAGTAAAGAAAACCAGTCTTTTACTAGTTTTTCTAATTCACAGACATTCTTGTGTAATGACAAAACATTAAAAAGTGGTTCTATGATTTGAAACATCCACACATTTTAAATTTACACCAGCTATTCTAAGTATATCGTCACCCTCATGAGATAATTGCTTTAAGTCATTTTTCAATAATTTCAGAAACTAAAATACAAACTGCCATAAGAATGATAGTCTAAATTTGACGGATATATTTTTTTACTGTTCGAGAGCAAGAGGATTTTTGCTTCTGTCAAAGCATTTAGGCGTTCTTACTTTTCTATTAGTATACACAAGTCTTACAATTTAGTGGCATCAGAAAATGAAGAAAGTGACTTGGGCATTTATCTTATGAGGGTGACGAATATACTAAAGTGTGAGCACTGATTGCACACTCTTAGACTGTTATAGTTTAGTGAGCTACAAGTTAAACGTGACACAATACTCATACAATGGCATTCAGTTTCAAAAAGGTTGTTCACCACAGACCATTAATCACTGGTTGAGGCCTAGTAATTATTTAGTGTCTATATTTACAGCAGACCCTCTGTACAGCACTGCTCAGAACAAATAGCTCACAACACATGCCTCTTGGTTGATAGGTTAAGAAACAACAGAAATTGACTTAAGCTTGTAATGGTTGAATGTTTGCCTGTTTAAAGTAATAAATCATATTCAATATGAAGGATTGTCATACAGAAGAAATTAAATTAGCTTGAACCAA
This sequence comes from Clione limacina, assembly GCA_032362205.1. Lineage (NCBI taxonomy): Eukaryota > Metazoa > Mollusca > Gastropoda > Pteropoda > Clionidae > Clione > Clione limacina. Next base: position 9,479 of record JAUUEB010484759.1, on the reverse strand, counting down.
AGGTGATGTGCACACAGAAACGTTAGGTCAAGGTCATTGCTTCTGTTATTTGGGATCAAGGCTCTTTCAGGCATAAGAACACAGTTGTTATATGAATGATGATGATAATACCAGAATGTAATCACAATAAAAATGTCTTAAAAGTTCAAAACTAACAATAAAACTTGTTTTTCTCAACATTTTGTCAAATTTACTTGCAGAAGAGTCAGAGTATTGAGGAAAAGGATAACTAAATTGATGTGGGTTTCTGTAAGCAAATCCTTATCAAAGCAGAAAGATAAACAATTAAAACAACATTGAAAATAATGAGTATTATTTGAGATGAAAGCACAGTGAAGATGAAAAAGTGGAGATCCCCTTAAAGCTGAACAGTCATGCTTCTATAATCAAAGAAGGACATTTAAGACATACAATATTTCTGTTTGTTTTTGAGAGGTGAGATATTTGTCAGGAATTTATAGATTTGGCAAACTATAACCTTCAAGAACAATATGTTAATTTGAAAATTGAATGGAAATACAGGTAAACATTAAATCTAGTAAGCTGTCGCCTGATTAGGTGTTTATCTCTATTACGATCTCTGCCTTTTGTACAAACTGTCTTTTTAACTATATATAAAGAGTATTTAAGCTGCCAGACCCACTAAAATGCCAACTTTGCTTTTATCCCAAACTTAACGGGTTAAAGAGGTTAACCTGTAAGAGAATGAGAGGAAAAATTACCATCCACATTGATTGTAAAAAGTACTATCCTCTTTTTTTTTATTATTATCAAACCTTATGGCAAGAACTTATGAGGCTCATAAGATTTTAATCTTGAAATATTCAATCTTGTAAACAGAAAACACATGTACAGTAAAAAGGATGTAAAAAAGTTGAGAAAATAAAAGACAAGTGTATACATATAAATTAATTAAACAGGGCACATATATAAGAATAAAACAATAGAAAAATTTAAGTGAAAATAAGTACTTTAATTAAAAAAAGAATGGCAAATGTGCTAATTAACATATCGATATTCAGTGCTGCATTAAGTAAGGGTGCTTATATTAACATCAATAGTTTTTGTTCAATTAATCTTTGGTAGAAATAATTTAAACTGAATTTAATTCACATATAGAGTAATTTTTTGGTAATTCTTGCGTAATATTAAAAACATGAATAACTAAAAGCAGATTGCACACAAAGAAAGCTTAAAGGTGTAAGCAGTCATTACAAGGACTCTAAGCAAAACAATAGCTGCACGGCCGTGGTTTTGGCTCTATAAACTCATGATCAACAAAATGATCTTAATGAGATATACAATAAAGAGATAAAAATCTGCAATAATGAAATCTAATTGTGTGCCTAGAAGAGAAACACATGTAAAATTCGAAAAAAATACTATCACCACTATATTTGCTGGCTAAATTATTCAGAACTATTTAAGGGATGCAATCAAAATGTTTACAACTATATCATATATGCAGGGTTATTTCCCATGTAAAAAGCAAAGTTTCCCAAATAGTGTGGTGGCTGACCAGTCTCCCTGCACTGGGTTTTTATTATATAAAAGAGGGGTAAAAGTGCACTTCTGAGGCCCTTTGTCAAGCGTTTTTTTTCTTATTCCCCCTACCTTCTTTATTACAGCTGCTACCCATTTATTAGATTCTAAAACTTAAGATAGAAGTATAGCTTAATTTTGACATTTTATACATATTCTTGTTAGCTTGAAATAATTGCCCTTTAAGAAATGTTGTTCTTCAACATTATTAACAAAATATCACCATGAGTCCTAAATTCTTGTTTTACGTTATGTAAACATTGAACGTCCCGCTACATGTGAGATTGTGTAAATATGCCAATCGGCAAATCCATAAATAGTTGCAATTAGAGTGAAAAGTGAACGAGAATATAAATATGAAAAGAAAGTGAAATGTCAAAGACAAAACATTGAAAATTGCGGACATGGAAATATGATGATAAAATTACAAATAACAAAAATTTCTTTAAGTTATTAATAGATACTGTGCAAACTGAGAACAGTGATGCCATTGTTGAAATCTCATATTAAAAAAGATTTTAAGTAGTGGGGTTGTGTACCAAATAACGTCTGCACTGTAAGGTGTGCAATGTTGGACAGACTGTCCACCATCTACATACTCAGTCCAATGAACACAAGAACAACAAAGGGCTGGTGAAGAGACATTTTGTGAAGTGTCGAAGAACTCTGACTTTGAAAAATGTTAACTTTCTGGCATCCACAACAAAAATAGATGAACATTTAGTAAAACAAGAAGCTCTTTTTATCAGAGGACAATACAAACAGAGAACACTTAAAATCAAGTGTTGGTCTTCATATACATTTGTTATTGTAAGAGTAGAACTCTCCAATGAAGAGGTTCTGTCCAAAGTTGGGGTCACCCCTATCACAGAGCTAATGCGCCGGGGTAGGCTTTGTTGCTATGGCCACGTGGCAAGAAAAGATGAGTGCAACTGGCAAAAGAGAGTCCAAAGAATGGAAGTGCTTGATTGCCTAGGCAAGAGCCGTCCTCCCAAGTCATGGATTGAGTCCTTAAGAGAAGATTTAAGACCAAACACTTTAATTCAGAGATGGTACAGCACAGTCGCGCCTGGCGTAGAGCTATCGCATTGTAAAACGTTGGACCCACGTAGTTCATATGTCATATGACTACGAATATGGACAACCACTATAAATGATGATGATGATGATGATTGTCATTTTACCTGCCATAATGAAATTTAGGTTAATATTATAATTCATAACATAAATATTTATATCTTTATTTGTCTTACAGATTCTGGAAATGACTGAGACATTTGAAAATCAATGAATATTCTTGAATCAATTGTAGGCTCCATAAGCTTCATGTTAATAGACATATGTCAGACAGAATATCAAAACATATGCAGATTTTTGGAATAAAATAACAACTCATTAAATTACAATGAGGCCAACCCACAACCTTACATTTGCACTGTAAACAGTGCTAACAAAACAGAAGTGTCAGTTTTTTTTCTTTTAGTGCTAGTTTAGAAAAAGGAGATTTACTTTTAAACTAATGAACGCTTATGTCTGCATAAAATAAAAAAGAAGTTAAAACAATCTTCGCCTGATCAATAATGAAAAATAAAATAAAAATACCATCGCTAACACGGTTGTACCTTAATATGATAACGCTCTTAACCTTAGTTTTTTGTATTTAAAAATATAACATTTTGAACTTTTTATTAAATTTGAAAACAAAACTTCATTTTATTAAAAGAAAGAAAGCATATTGTGTGTCTTCTAAAACTCATGTGACCCTTGGATTTCCGGTGTTAAATGGTGCTGGGGGGGTTGGCATCATTGTCTCTAAAGTAAGGCAGCTCCATGCAAAAAAAACTATATAGCTCATTTGCTTGTACCCCTAGTACCTTCAATTATAGAAACAATAACAAAATGTGTTTAAATCCTGACCTCACAACAAACATAAACAGTACACCAGATAAAAACTCACAATCATCTGACAATATTGCACTGAACTGCCTCAGTCTCAGGCTTTGGATAATCAATGATAACAAAATAAAGAAAACATGACAAATATATTCACTTCTCTCTATCCCTTAAGCATAGAAAAAAGAATCAAAATAATGATTTCACAAATTGTATCTTTCAATCAAACTGCATCCTTGTAAGCAGTCAATAATATTGGATAACCCAATAACTTTGTGCACCATATGGAGGACATATTTTGGCGACAATTCAAAGCTATATATTATAAATTGTTTGAAGAGTTGATAATAAATAGTAAAGTTTAGTTTTGCTGGTCATTAACAAATCTCAACTACATATCCCTTTGAAATGGTGGCCATCTTAAAAAGGCTTAAGATTCTTAAAAATCTTCCTAAACATATATTACCAGATGTAAATAATGAAGGTATTTCATAGATTGTGTATTTATTTACATCATTGTTCAGAACATGGAGAATTTATATCCACCAGCTTCGAAGAAGCCTGTGAGCTATCTTTTCGGAAATCTGTCATCAATCAACTTAAAGATCGGACTGTGGGCTAATTTCATTAGGCAATATGAAATATGACAATGAAAAGTAAAAATGATCACCCGTAACACTCTACGCAATATAAATATCTCAAAATGCCACACATATGGCAATAAATAGTTAAAACAATGTACATAGCACACGCATGAACAACATAATTCGTTGACCAGATATAAATTACAACATAGATCAACAGTCTGTTAAATAAGGGCTAGATTTCTGATGTTAATACTTGAGGCAATTAGCAATCAAATGTGCATTGGATTAAAAATGAAATGTTATCATATATCATTTGGTTCTGTAACAGAATTTGATGAAATAGTGTCACAATGTGATATAGTGTCAGTGGCCCACGGCCAATCATAGTTAAGGGACTTGTAGTAGTAGTGATAGTGAAACCTTGTTGAATGTAACCCTGAGACTCAATGGTATTCATCAATTTCATAATTAAAAAATGTTTTTCTTTAAATCTGTTGATCTGAAAAATAAACTTCAAAATTTGTCAGAGGAAAACTGACTAATTCATAATTAAGCTGATCGTTAGGACAGGAGACATAATTTTGAAGATAAAACTCATGAATGACCTTGATGAGAATCTACAGGTCACAATAATCAAATTTGATTAAATCAACTAACATCCCATGTAAAAGATTTTGTCTCATTATTTTTTGAAAGTAACACATTGCTTTGTCAAGATTCGTTTTTTTTTGTTATTCTAAATCATTATGTTACAGATCATAAATAGAACATGCCACCTGTTATTGTGAGACTGGCCTAATGACAGCAGCATATCAAGGCTGAGATTCAAGATGATGCAAAAAGGAACAGAGGAAGGCCACCAGTTTCACTTCTCAGCAACATCACATCTTTAAATTGCCTGACAATCCATGAAGTATCAAATTTCAGCAAAGACAGAGAACTATGGATGATTGTAGCGTCATTCAGTGCAGTGGCCAACATTGTTCCCTGTGACATCAACATTTGAGATCCAACATAGAAAAAACCCATCGAAAATCAGACCATTATATTATCCCATAAAAAATGCTTCAATTGATACCACATATGCCTTTTCAAATATAGATACTTTGCCAAAATATCAACATCAGAAATCTATCCCTTATTTTGGAACCAACTGTAATTAAGACTATAATCTTTGCTTTCTCATCTAAAGCTCAATGAATCATAGTTAATTAAATAGAGATGATAGTCCAGACTGAGCTTGACATCATATGAGATCAACTAGGGTCTCTAGGAGACCCAGTGCAATAGTACACTTGGTGAGCTAAACAATGGCTTTAGACAACATGTCCCAGCAGCCATAAGTATAGTAACTCTCATAGTAACTCTCATACATCATCAAGTTCAAATGAACTGTCTCCATTCTCCACCTCTTTTGTGGGAGTGTTTTGCTGAGTCACCAACACAGAGTCCTCGCCCAGCAGTGTACAAAGTTCACTAAGTCTCTCATGCATACGAGGCATCCCAGCCAGCTGACTCTCCAACTTCTGTTTCTCCTCATTCAGACTGAGACGTGTACTTGTGTCCAGCTCTTCCATTCTCCACCCTCCTTCCCCGTCAAACTGGAGCAGATGGCTGTGGAACTTCCTGTCAATGGAAGAATAATCACATTAAAAAATATTTAAAACAAGAAAAATAAGATAGGAGACGGGAATCAGTATTTGTTTGTTAGTTACATACACACCCTACTAACTCAGATAAAAATCACTTGGTAAGACCAAACCTAGAGAACTGATCTTATGATAGCCACTGCTACAAACTCTCATGTTTAAACATTTTGGCCCTTCCCTTTACCCAAAAGGTGATGGTTAGATCATTTAAGAAGGTAGGAATCAGAATAATCAAGTGACTTACAATCAATTAAAATGGAACTTTGATTAAAGCACATCAAATTGGAAGTTTTAAACAGCCATTAGTGAGCAAATAATCAAAAGCCAAGAGCCCTAGCTATGGGTCTCCAGTAATTTTAAACTACACTAGTAGTAATTAATCTCAGATTTTAAACTTAAAAAACATGAAACAATTTAGATAACATCAGACAGTCACAAAATTGATACGTTTTCTCTAATGTTGCAGTGTGTTTCTTATCACGCTAAAAGTGATCATCAATATTGTACTTGAGTATAGAACTGAAAGCGTGCTTACTGATATCACTTTTTCTGCCAAGAGACTGAATGGCACCTGTCTAATCAGTTGCAAACAGGAATATGTAAGGGTTTAAATGTAATACAGTCGCCTCCCCCAGCAGCCATTACAGCAACTAAACTGGTGCCTCAGGTACCTTAAGTCACTAAAGGTATTGTTCTGACTACCTTGTATTCATTGTCTTGTTGCTACTGTATGACTGATTACATTATTAAACATTAATTCAAGTTGAGGTTGTATGATAGAAAATCAACGATTGAATTGTGCTAATATAGAGAGAATAAAAGCCATGAACCAGTCTCAGAGTTCTATGTAGTTATCATTAGAGAAAAGTCTAGTCTGAGTTATCTGTAGATGAGTTTAGAAGCTTTTTTTCTCTATAATTGTACTGACATATTAAGAAACACATGTACATGTATCCAAAAACTATTATATGGCATGGGACATCTTTTTCCTCAAGAATATGTAAGAGTTATGCAGAATCCAAATCTTGATAACTAAAACAAACATTGTCCTCCTTTTGCCTGCATTTGGAAAACAAAGGCCAAGTATTGTTTTAATATTATTGAGATAAATTTTACAGTAGAAATCCTGAATGCATTCTTTTACACACATTTATTTACATAAGTATTTAATGTCAGATGGTTGCAGCCAAACATTTCCACAAGTGCACACAGAGTAGTGCTTTTCACAACCGATCTTTGCAGTCACCGATTTAGGTCTGAGCGACTTGACTTTGAATGTTAAAACAAAAGATCGATTTGTAATGACTCTTAACTTATACCCAAATAAAACAAAGCATTTAAAAATGAATGATCTGCAAACTTCAGGACACGGCAACTGTCACTTGGATTGTGGGCAAACATCAATCGACCAGTAAACATTTTGCAATTAAGGCAGCGATTTAACTATTCGACCAATCACGAATTTAGATCTGAGAGATCGACTATTCGATGACCTTTTCTTCTTCGATTTTGCACAGCACTAACACAGAGTACTCTTTTTATGACCCCCCCCGCCCCTCCTTCCCCAAAAAGTGTAAAGTAAAATGTCATTTTTCACAAGAATAAACATCAACATTTTTTAGTTCTTTTAAAGAGTATACATTAAGTAGTACCACCTCCCCAAAAAACTACCCTTTATGAACCTGTGAAAATGTTGAAAAAGACGACGCCCCTTAATTGATTTATCCAAAACATTCTGGTTGGAATGTAAGTGTTAGGATAGCTCAGACTATATTGTACTCAGTACTTCAGTTTGGGTATAACTAAGAGTAACAAAGATTTAACTTTTTTCTCTTTTTTTTACTCGTATCTATCTGTTTTTGGACCCTGGTTGGTCAGTATCAATTGGTTTGTATGAAAAGGTTAGTAAAAACTTGTTAAACATAATAATCTTTTGAGTTATGCACGCATAACAAGATAAAGAAACAATGTTTCTCTTCATAAGTAATAAAAACCAGACCAAAGTTGCCATTTCAAGAAAAACTTACCACAAAGTTGGTCTGTGTGTGATTGTCAATAAGGTTATACCGGCTGCCTTGAGGCCTAAGTATATTTTACTTTCCACATCAATAGACACAGCACTTGTACATTCATCTAGGAGGGCAAACTGTGGCCTGGTGGAAAAAACAATCAAAATGCTTAGTTTGGTAGACAAGACTTCTAGGCATATAGTAATAAAAATGTCAAATCATTAACAATTTAATATGTTATAATTATGTATGTAAGGAGTAATACATCTTCATGAATTTATAGTAGGTCAACACTGGTGCTACTTAAAATGTCAGTGTGCTGCCATACTTAAGGTGTAAGGGGAGCCACAACTCATATATGGGGATCGCGACGGTCTAGTGGTGAGCGTACTCGACTCTCACCTAAGAGGTAGTGGGTTCGAGCCCTCGCTTCGCCACAAGTAATTTTCGGTAATACCTTGGGAAAGTATTGTCACCCTATTTCCAACTTGGCGCTGCCCTGCGGCGACACGCAATGACTTTAAAATCATTGTAGAAAAAAGTGCCAACAAAAAAAACACTTCGAGGAAATAATAAATAAAAAAATATATTAGTCTAAGCATGAATCTCGTATTGAGACATCTGCTAAAGTTTACAATTTTATGAAAGTCTCGGCTGTGACCAGAGCAGCCCACATTGGAACAGTCGATTTTCAGCTCCAGAGATGGACACTTGACCACTGAGCTGCCAGGTCAGTTGAACAGTGAACAAACCTAGCTACAATGAATGGAAATAACAATGATGATGAAATAAATGAATTGGGAATATAATTTCAACGACCCATTAATCTCAGAAAATACAAAACGATAGAAAAGACTTCTGTGAAGATGTGCTAAAAATTAAATACAAATGAAAAGAAGCCAAATAAAGTTAGAATTATTCTTTAATATTTTTGTTCTAAGTAATATCCTAAATCTCCTCAAACAGCTTCTAGGCAACTTACTTGTGGTAGAAAGTCCTGGCCATTCCCATCCTCTGTTTCTCTCCTCCTGACAAAACATCTTTCCAATCACACTGAGCGTCCCAACCTGAGGAAAAACATCAATAATAATAAAAATATATTTTCTAAAGAAACTATTCCCTAATAAGCTAATTGAAGTATACCAAAAGACACAGTAATATCATGCATAACTCAAATACACAGAACATTCATAGCACATGACAGGTATAAGATGGTCAACCAATACATATTAAAAGTATACTAGGTTGTTCAAAAGGTAATGTTGGTACAAGTTTAATGTTTACAAGCATAGTAAAGTATCATACATCAAATTAAAGAAGAAAGTTTCAGGATTATATTTTTAATCTTCAATATATGCTCCTTGTCTTTGGATGGCTGTGGCCCACCTTTGAACTAGGCCTTGTTTACCCCTTCGGTAGAACTCTTGGGGCTGGTTTCTGAGTCAAGTCGTGACGGCTGACTTTAACTCATTGTCATCGTCATGGTGGATTCCTCTCAAAGCTGATTTAAGAGGACCGAACAAATGGTAGTCAGAGGGGGATAAATAAGGGGAATATGGTGGGTGGGGCAGAGTTGTCCACCCCATAGAGGTGATTGTCTCCCTTGTCCAGGCACTGGAGTGGCTTTCGGCTTTGAGCATTGTCGTGTTGAAAGAGCACCCAGTCCATGGCCAGTCCTGGTCTAACTCGAAGAATCATGGCTTTAAGCTTCTTTAATGTTTCAATATATACTTCAGAGTTAACTGTTAATCCTCTTGGGAGAAATTCAAGACAAATCACACCACGAATGTCCCAAAACA
>JAUUEB010484748.1:0-10945 GCA_032362205.1 Clione limacina | reverse complement strand
ATTTACTTTTACATTGACAAAGATTGAGCACTGATCCTGTTATTTACTTTAACATTGACAAAGATTGAGCACTGATCATGTAATTTACTTTCACATTGAGCACTAATCCTGTTATTTACTTTTACATTGACAAAGATTGAGCACTGATCCTGTTATTTACTTTAACATTGACAAAGATTGAGCACTGATCATGTAATTTACTTTCACATTGAGCACTAATCCTGTTATTTACTTTTACATTGACAAAGATTGAGCACTGATCCTGTTATTTACTTTAACATTGACAAAGATTGAGCACTGATCCTGTTATTTACTTTTCCATTGGCAAAGATTGAGCACTGATCCTCCTGTTATTTACTTTTACATTGACAAACATTGAGCACTGATCCTCCTGTTATTTTCTTTTACATTGACAAAGATTGAGCATTGATCCAGTTATTTACTTTTACATTGACAAAGATTTAACACTAATCCTGTTATTTACTTTTACATTGACAAAGATTGAGCACTTATCCTGTTATTTTCTTTTACATTGACAAAGATTGAGCACTTATACTGTAACTTATTTTAACCATTGACAAAGACTGAGAACTGGTCAGTTAGTTTCTGAAAGATAGACAAATATTGAGCCCTGAATCTGACACTTACTGTAAGATTGAGCACTGATGCTTTAACTTTCTCTTACTATTAGATTGACTATGATTGAGCACTGAACCACAGGCAGTTTCTTTGAATCTTTATCTTTGTAGAACTTTTGTAACTGTACAGATGTGTACAATGTAGTAAATGTTCAAATATGATATATGGCAAAATAATGTTCACACTGTAGTTTTTGTCTATGTTTCCATGTACAGTTTGTTATCATATAAATGCTATTTGTCTATACTTGTTATTACAGTCAGGAGACTACATTCACCCCATAGCAGCTCAGTATGATGTGAATGAAGATGTGCTCAATGGTACTTCCCCTTCCTCTCAGTGTACACAGGTCCTTTGTGACACATGTGCTCATCACCAGACACTCAAAGTCGGACAACTGGCTGCCTACAAACCTTTTGATGAGGTAAGTCATAGGGGGGTATAAAGCTATTCTTGATTTTTACATCATTCTCATATTCTCAGACAACTTTGAAACGATTGATGCAAAATGGTGTATTTTAAGGACTGATATTAGGTTTATTGATAAAGTAAAGGAAGGCAAAAACCCACACACATGGGATTGCAGTTAGGTATTGTTTGATGGGGGAGGGGAAAAAGTCAAATATCAGGGGGCGGTAACCCCCTCCCAACTGCGTACCTGCCTGGCTACAAGCAACGTGCCTGGAGGTAAGTCATTACATTTTACTGATAATACTCCTCTCCCAGCACAGGTTATAATGTATTTTAGTTGTCATTCCTTTTTCAGGGAGAGATTACTCTATCTAAAAAAGAACTAAATGTATAAATCAAATGAAATTGTAGCTGAGATCCAAGGGTAAATATTGTTGCACCCTTTCCATTATTTTGAGAATCTTTTAGGTTTGTTATTTTCTATAGTAATTGTGATACTGTATGAACATGGTATCAAATATGTTACAACTGCATGTTTTATGAGATAGGAAGGTCAAGGAAAAAATTAGATTTTGTATTTTATCTGTGGGTATTTAAAGACTTTATCAGCATGTATGTTTATAATATGACTCTGTTATCAGATAGTGTTATTGACATGCAAAGAATGAAACCTATTGTCAACTGTAGGGGTTGTCTGTTAACCTTGATAAAAAAACAACCAAAGATGATTGTTTTTAGATATGTAGGAAACTAAAACATACAGAAACATGGAAATATTTGGAGTGAGAAGTTAATGTTACGACATATTCAAAATAAAAAGTAATAATATAAACCATTTATAATAATTATATAGCACATTTCTATGCCAAACGACTAGCTCAATGTGCTTTACAGTGTTAAATTACCCGGACAGGCAAAATGGTGACAAACCTGTACATTCTCAGCTTCATGGGAAGTATACAAGGAGGACAAACCTGTTAGGCGCCTCGTCTTATTAATCTTACATACAAAGACATTCACTGCATATAGTCGGGTACCCAATTGTACAACTTAAAAATCCTCGGGTCGAGATTGGATTCAAAACCGTGGACTAAGGTCAAACCACTTCTGCTGTACAGTTCTGAAGTTTAGGGTTTTAAGAGGTACAATAAGATAAGACAATAAAATACTGTAAAGCATCAGTAAGACTTTGCTTAATGTCTTAGCAACTGGAGAATGTGGACACCTATTTGTCATATACCAAATCTGAGCCATCAAATACTTGGTTTACATTTAATGATGGAATTCAGATTCTTGCCAATCATGAAATGTCTATGATCCATTGGATGTGTGGTGCTACCACTAGAAATGAATCCTCTAGTGAAGAAATACTGGCAAAAGTTGGGGTCACCCCTATCACAGAGCTGATGTGCCGGAGTAGGCTCCGTTGGTGTGGCAAGGAAAGATGAGAGCAACTGGCTTAAGAGAGTACAAAGAATGGACGTGCCAGGCTGCGTAGGTAAGGGCCGTCCTCCCAAGTCGTTGAGTGAGGACCTCAGGACCAAGCGCCTTATACCAGAGATGGCACAAGATCATCCCGTTTGGTGTAGAGCGATTGCGTTGTGAAAAGTCAAACCCACTCAATACATATGCCATATGACTGAGAATATGGACATACAGCTATAAATGATGATGATGATCCAAGAAAATGTTATCTACAATTGCATTTATCTGATCAAAATGGACGTAAAATTGGGCTTCAGAGTATGAAACAATCTGCAATGTTAAACTGAACATTTGTTGTTAGAGAACGTTGTTTAGAAAACAACTTCTTATATACAAATCATTAAAGCTTATGAATTGACTTTCAGAGTAACTACAATGAGGAGATAGAGGGATATGGCAGGTACCTAGAGTCTGCATACCAACTGTGTCAGGTGTGTCACTCTAAGGTGAGGCAACACATCAATGCACAAGATGACAAGATGTTAAAGGAGATGGAAGCAGCACATATAGATGTACTGAGCAGGCAGACTGAGAGCATGCAACATTGCTCATACTTATATTCTAATGAGGTAAGGATTACTAAGGATTGTGATAATTGAAGACATTTCAGACATCAGGGCATTTAGTGTGGGCATATCTCTCTAATGCAACTGTGTGTTAGTTCTCACGCACATATCATGCTGGAATTATGGTTTACCAACAATGTGCCTATACAATCTAGATGTGTTATCACATAGTTCTCTGTGCAAATACTGTACATTTTTGTAAATGGAGATTTTTTCTTCATAATAATGCCTCCTAAAATATTTTTCAGTTTGAAGAAGAAACCAGGTCAGCTGTGATGAGTTGATATTTAAATGAGATGTTGACATAGCTTGCTCACAAATACATTTCCCTTGTTTCAATCCTCTTTCCAAGAAAACGCCATGTGGTATTGGAAAAATGATTTTTATATGTCCTCGCCAAACAAAAAAAGAAAGTGTGACACTCCTGAACTTGTACACTCACTGCGATTAGTGCAAGGAATATAATTTGAAGTCATACAAGATGGTCAATTAATGTTAGTTTTGGATTCGGTTGCATTGCAATTTCATAGACTTTAGTGCTCAAGTGTTGCAAAGGGTTGCAACTTTTAGAAGAGGTAAATCTAAATGATGTCTTTTCTAGAGAAATTAGACACTGACTAAGCTGTTAATCAAAATTGAGGTATGGGCATTGGCTGTATGACAGCAAAAGCCTGCCTACAGAATTAAGCCCTCTGTCCATAATTTCTGGACCTCATGTGCAAAGTTTGATATGAGGAAAAAGCATCACCTTTACCCTTGATCTTTATCTGACTTTACTTGTCTTTCTCCAGGTTTCACAAAGAAAGGAAAAGAAGTCCTTTGTTGCAACTTTAGTATTCTTCCTGTGCTTTATACTGGCTTGTATACTGGCAGTGTTGAACCTGCGGCTTGTTGCTTCAACTTTATCAACTAGAATGTTTACCAACAATATTCTGCAAGGTTATGTTGGTGAGAATACTGTAGATAAGAGGACATGTTCTTTTTCTAATTTTTTTAAACCTTTTTTATGATGAAAACAAAACAAAATCTTGTTTGGTATAATATTGGGGAAATATCAAGCTAGGTCAATGAAAGTACATTCAGTATCCTTTAAGGATTTGCAATTTTGGCATGATTTTCCTATTTGTAGTGTCAAAATTGTGATAACCTCATAATAATTGGTTGTTCATGAAACTACAATTTCTTTATGAACAGAAGACTAAAAAATAAAAATAAAAAATGAATAGATAAGAAAACTTAAAACATGGTCTGAAAAAAATAAAACTATTAAAAAACATAACTTTCAACTAAATCAAATTAACAAAAACAGATTAAATTTACAAATTTGAAAAATAAAACCAACCACAACAAACCGAAACTTAACAAAAAAATGGGCCTCATGGCAATTTATAGCTTGCAGCTACCCTTAAGTTAGAAATGGGGTTCTTTACTTTCTTCAAACCAATTTCTTTTTAATCAAATTCAGATACCGAACAACTTGATAATTTGACATTTTAACCTGGGGAAGGGTGTTGTAGGATAATGAAGTGTACTTTTTTTCCTTCTTTGGTAGAATTGGTCCGTTGATGTGTACCCTGGTCAACACCAATCGTGGAAACCTGATTGTTTATGATATTTTCAAGGTGTTCATTATTTTTTTTATTAATATGTTATTGTTTTCAATATTTGTGTTGTTCACTTGTAGTTGACAGAAGCTTAATGTTTTTGGGTTTGTTTTGTTATAAACTTAACTTTCATACTTTAATTAAGGTAGCGGTCTGCTGTGCAAGAGGAATTCCTTTCATAATGGATATATTTGTATGACAACTGTTAATATCAGAATGGTTAAAGGAATTTTTTTTTCTCCAGATTATTTGATGCATAACATACCATCCAAGACTGCACTAGATATGGCTGAAATTACTGAATATCTTGGAACTGTTTTATCTTTCCTTGGCATGTATATTGCTGGCAGGGATTGGTAAGTTGGTTGTGTATGGATCTAAGCCATATGGTTGGAATTAAGAGTTGGAAAGGTTTATATGCAGCAACACAATTATTTCTCTCTCTTATTTAAACCTAATAATTATCTTCTCCCTCCATTGCATATATCTCTTATTGCTTTCTCATCTTCTTTTCTTTAACATGAACATTTTTATACTTAAGACATAGAAGAGAAGGTCCTTGTGCTGGCTATCTGTTTGATGCTGATTTCTAATCTTTTTTGGGAAGACTGTTCTCTTCCGTGTCTTTTGTTATTGAGTATAGTGCTTAAGAGTCATTTTACATTTTCAAGGGATTTTATTCAATAATATAAAATAACTATATCATTATTATTATAATAGGTGTAGATACAACTCCAATTTTGAAAGCTCGACCTGTCTGTCATTGGCAGTATCAATAAATTGTTTCATGTAGACCTATGCTGATACCTGGACACAGCAACATACAGCGAAATGACAGGGCAGACACATTAGCTAAAGGGGAGCCTCTCAACCACAACCTCACAAACAGACATCACTACAGACAGCCACAAACATTATTAGCTGCAACAACAGGGAGCAATGGTTGAAATAAATGGGCAACTGGCACAACTGGCAGAGTAGTTTTTGAACATATGACCAAATGGTTTAAACTCGGGAGGCAAGAACAAGTCATCATCTTTAGACTGTGAACACAACACATCACATTAAATTTGCATCTACACAACCAAACATCTCTTCAGCCTGTTCTCTGTGTGACTTTCTAGATGAGACAGTTTCTCATCACATTTTCTTTTGTCCCACTCTGAATGACCTCAAAACCACCCATCTACCTCTTTCACCAAAATAACCTCTATTTTGAAAATGCTTAGTATTCAGACAAAGCACAACTTCTGAAAACTTGCAAATACTTTTCTTTGTCATCAAGTCGAAAGGCCCAGGCTCATATGGCTGCCAGATCAGCAACAAAACATAACATAGGTGTAGATAGCTCAGTTGGTTAGAGCGATGTTCTCTCGCCAAGAACACTGTGGGTTCAAGCTATAGCCTAGACCATATTTTGTGTTTGAAAAACCTCTGCCGTCGACTTTACAGCCAGTTGAGAAATTGGGTAGCTAACCTCTTTATGTCAAGCATAGTAAATTCGGTGAAGAAAGCAGTGACTAACTACCTCAAATGCCATTGTCTAAAAAGTCAGGACTCACTCCTGTTTACATAAAGCTCAGTAATGAGTTAGGGTAACTTTACTTGACATTATTATTATGACTAGTAGATGCCCCGTTAGTAAGACAGACAAAAAAAGTAATGATGAAGAACAATACAATAAAAAAAAATTCTTCCAACGTGGGGCTCAGCCCATGACCTCAAGATTAAGAGTCTCGTGCTCTACTGACTGATCTAGCCAAGATACTGATGCAGACAACACAAATCAACTTGTGTGGTTTGTACGTACCTAGAGTGTTTAATTGTCCAGTTTTATTGTAACTCTTTCTCTTTAATGTTTACAAACAATGACGGCTAAACACAGGACAGGAACAAACAACAAACACAGCTCAATTTTTTAATCTTCAACAACGCAAAAATTAGGCTTTAAATCAAAATAAATACCACTACACGATCCGCAACACATGAAACTATCACTTGTTGATCTAAAACTTCCTAGGAAAAATGTGTATAGACCCCCCGTTTTTAACTTTCCTAGCTCCATTATAATAAGATTATTATTATTATTATTTTTATTTTTATTTTCATTATTATTATTCTGAAGGAATATGGTAAAATAATGTCATTTATTAAGGGAGATAACTATCTCTCAAAAAATACTTCAAGGGGAAATAAACCACACAACATATTTACTTATTTATTTTAATTAATATTTTCGTTTTTGGAGTATTATATTTTGTTGTCAATGTTGAAAGGTTGATTATAATTGTTTATTGATTATTATGCCTATGTGGACTTTTTATTTTTTAGAATAATGGCATGCATTTGTATTATTTGTATTATGGAGATTAGTTAAGGTAACACATTTGTACAATGGTGATTAATATAAAATACCAAGACTTCTGAAACTTTGTATTACTTATTGCATATTTGTGTGTTTCCTATTATTTGAACCCTTGCAATTAGGCCTGGACCCTTTAATTAAGGGGCACTTCTGATGATTGAAGGTATTTTAAACATGTTATAGTGAGAATCACTAAATATCTACATTTCACTTGTTCAAAGCAATAATTAATTGTCATAGTCATTGGCAAAGTTTCCTGTTTTGAATACAGCTAACAACATTAAAACAAAACAAAATCCCAAGTTCCCACTTTTTACTTATTTTTCAAAGTAAATGAACTCTTCCAGAACCAAAATGCTTCGTTTGTTAAATTATAAGAAATCCTGATTATGTCATCCTTTATCTTTGTAAATAAACAATTGCTTCCTAGCTCAACCTTAATCCTATTTTGAAATAAAGTTGTTTGAGCTTCTAGATTTGTCTTGCCTATCCTATTATACTGTGTATTCTTTGTCAGAATTATTTGCACAAGAATACAATAGCCATCTTTCAAGGTCTTGCCACAATACTACTTCACTATTACTGACTTCATTTTCTCACCAGCTCGAAAACACTGATTTGGGACACAACCATGGAATTGGGCAGCCTAATAAAATTCTAGGTTTGAAAATAAAGACAAAATAATATAGAGTATATATATAGCGCATTGCCAGGTCATCAACTTGCTCAATGGAGCATACAAGGAGACAGTCGGTTAAGCGACAGCGAGTAAACTATATAATGCCTACATGTCAGGTATCCATTTATACTGCTGGGTGGACAGGTGGAACACAATAGCAAATTTGTCCCATTGCAGGAGTCGAACCCTCAGCGCTTTAAGACGACCAACTCTTAAGTCTTAAGGCCTAACCACTCGGTTATCTTGACCACAAGATACTTGGCTTGTAAAGTTTATTGTTACATTTTAGCACTCAAATTACTATTGAATTTACCCCATTTTGGTGCCCTGCTGAGAGATTGTTTATTAATGCAAAAGAGAAGCGTTAATATTGCATGTATGTAGATACAAAGACTGTATTGTGTTAAACTGAAGATTTTCAACCAATTTTTTTTTCAAATCTTGAAGATTGGTATACCAAAAAATAACAAAGATTCTAACTTGGCATTTTGTTGCTGTTTCAGTTGGTATCCTGAGGATGGAATCCATGTGAACCTGTGGGTTATTTATGTTGTCATAGCAACCAAGGATGTTGTCACCTTTATGCCCTGGTTGTCTCTAAGGGGCTACACTCATCTCATTCTTAGTTTGGTCACTTTAGCAACAGCTGCTGTATGTGTTGGACGCCCCAGAGTACCAAGAAATGTGGACACTGTATCTTTACAGAGGTGAGAATGCTCAAGTTCAGTAGTGAAGAATTGTAAGAAATAATGATCTAGGGGAAATGATTAAAAATTATGAACTTGTCTACTGTCTTGTCTCTCTTAGTTAAAATACAGGAAATGATAAAAGTGTGGCACTACTGCATATCCTCAGACAAATGTGCTAGGACATTGATAATGTCCCAAACTTGTTTTGTGGCTTGATTCAGTTATGATGTTACAGACAAAGTTGCTTCATTCTATTATTAGATTTATATAGAGTATGAAACAATCATATTATCAGATTTTATCAAACTTGTAAATGTGGTAAGAAAAATTAATATCAGTTTGAAATGAATATTCAAAACTGTAAAGCCTTATCTATAATTTCACTTGGGAATCAGAGCAGAAAGTTTATTTAAAATACCTCATCAAGTTATCCTCATAGAGCACACTGTGCCAAATATAGCAACATTGCAGACACTATAGAATCTTTTCTTTTCTATTTGTTTTTCTTTTTAGGAAACCAATCTCTGAGGGCGGAAATGTTTCACCTTCAAATGAAAAAATGTTAAGAAAAAGCAGAAAAAGCAAAAGGGCGCAACCTACTGAAGAAACAATGTCTTCTCAATCACCACAAACAGATCCAAGAGACAGCTCTCATTATGACAAGATGTTGCAAGAAATTGATTCATTTTCATTGGGTTCTAGGCAACTGACAGGTTAGTTACATTTATAGACTAGAAACATAAGTAGTCACACCGAGTTCAAACACGAACACAGAGCATCCTGCACAAATCTGACTCGATGTAAAATAAAAACAGTTTCTAACAATTAAATACACCACATCTTCATTATTTCAATAAAGATAAAAGAACATAACTGTATTATCCTTATACCTTATATAAAAAAATAAAGAAAAAAGCTTAATCAATTGATTGAAATTACCGCTTGAAATACATTCCACCTATAGTTGCAAATAGTTTTTAACGTACAAAGCACCAATGTCAATATTTGTCTTCTTAGCGCCCCCCGTTCAGTATGAATGCACACCCCATTTCTGGAAAACGAGAACTGGTGAGGTCGGCAATGGAGAATAGTGAAAATGGCCAACTGAGGCTAAGAGAGAAATACTAAAAATGTCCTTTACACAGTCAGATGTTAACAGATATTGTTCGAATTAAATTGAGGTCTACATTTACAACATTAAACATCTATGAGTTGTATATTTTTTGAGTTAACGTGTTCACAAACAAACAAACACAGGTCTCACAATACACTGACAGTGTTCGTGTAATGATGGTTTTTCAGCGTGAAAATATAATCTACATCCGATTTTCATCTAGAAACAATATCAATTGAAATAATGTGTATGCATCTCATCGCAGGGGAGTCAGCCACATATTAAGAGTAAAATAACGTAATAGCAACATAACTTGCAAATTTTGATTTAGAGTACAATGTATTTTATAAGAAGCATAAAGGATTTTTCCTGGCCAAATTAAATGTATGTGAGTGTGCAGGTTTACATGTATGTTTGAAAGATCTATTTGTAGGTATGCTAAAGTCTGTAAATAATAAACATTTACCAGCCGGTGTCTATTTATAGTATTGTTTTTGTATGTAAGTTTGTGATACATGGAGTAGCTTGTACAACACTATTTCTTTGTAAAAAGTTGTTTTATATGTTAGTAAAACATTGCCACTGCGGTTGTATGCATTGGTTGTTGTAATATAATGTTTGAGATTTTTGGCTCATTGCCTAAAATACAAATAAACATTTAGATAACCAGAAAAGGCCTTCCCATTATTCCTATTATTATTTGTCATATTTCTTTTGTCTTCATATTTCCTCAGGTAAATCACCCACATTTTGTAGTGTACCTGGCAGTTCTAGAATCCCAAGCACAGGAAGTCAAACCTCCTCATTTACATCTGACTCATCAAACACTTCACTTTCACCTGGCAGACACAGACCTGTTATATCTCCCAGCAAACTCATGTTTCTCAGCTTTGATCGCTCTGGTTCATCATCTAACACAAGTCAGTTGCTTTTATCATTTGTCTTAATTTTTACTTTTTTGTCCACCAAAAATAATAAAAATCCTGTATAGTTGTGAACCATACTTGAAATTGATGTAGAAAAGTCAAGTTACCAATATTTTTTCTGAGCGTTGGGCAGACCTGCAAAAAATCTTTATACTTTATATTGTCTTTGGGTTTGAGTTACGGAAGTAAACTTCACAAGAAGAGTTTCGAATCAAGTCAACAATTGAAACTTCTCGAGTTCCTACTTGAATGTTCGGACAATGTCATAAAAATAGCGATAATACACAGCGCTTGTATACTCGAAGATCGACATCTGATATTGAATACAAGTTTTAGATTCTGAATTTGATTGTTTGTTCTTTTGTTTTCCCCGTCTGTTGTTTTTTTGGCGTTGATTCGATTGATTTTTAACCAAGATATGGCCATTTCATTACCCCCCCCCCCCCTACCTTCTTAATCGACTTTCA
>JAUUEB010484737.1:0-10945 GCA_032362205.1 Clione limacina | reverse complement strand
TTTTTCTTCATTATCCTTGCCTTATTTCAGACACTAATTTGAAAATAAATCATCTTTTTAAAGGCATTTCGTCTACCCCAACTTAACATGTTTAGTGTCACTAATAAAGAGATTCAAGTTATTTTCTAGATTAAATGTCGACATAAAATTCCTGCCGAAACGTCATTTTAGGAAATCAATGTTTTTCACCTATTCATATATATACAAATAGCATTTTTATTAAAACTCACAGTGTATACTCACTAAAAGAAATATTCCTTCATACATTTAACGACTTTGTTCTTTTAATTTTTGTTTAATATTCAATTTTGTCAGGTTGTGGAGTTTTGTCGTTTTGTATAATTGGCAAAGCTATGTCACTTTAAAGAATTGAAATATTCCGATAACTGTTAACGATTGCAACAAATAAACCCATTTTGGACTAATAAACCAATGTAAGGACACTCATTTTCCTGTTTCTACATTCACATTAAGGCTTAATAAGTGCACCATGAACACATAAACCCCAAAATCAATTTCTGACAAAATGCTCTGTCTATATCAATTTATGTCTCAAATACGTTGTGACATCTCTTTTCAGGGAGCAAGACATTAAAGAAGCTAGATCAACGGGATAACGTGGCGTTGTCCCTTTAAATTAGATACCGCTCAAATGCTTGTACATAAAACAGAACAACATGAAAGGAATCGATCCATTCCATAGCGACAGAAATTGCCTGTTTGCCACTTCCTAAATACAATAAACAATTTCGTAAGTGCTTTTCTAGTTGCACATAGTGATTATATTAACGAATGTTTCTGTGTGTTGGCAGTGAATATTACATGATATTCGTTTTTTTCTCCAGGTTTGACACAAATGGTTAACTGATATGTTAAAGGAAACATAAATGTCGAATATTTCTTCATTATGTGATTGACGCTACCAATTCCGTAATTCAATCATAAAAGTGCATTTATGTGTGTCAGCAACAAACCTTTTACTATAATTATATCTTTAATTTCAAATCTAGATTCATATTTTTTTGTAAACGTGTCTGCTGTCACATATAAAAAAAACTATTTGAAAGTAGAGTGCAGGCAAAAAAACAAGGTCTTCGCACTTGTTTTGACAATGATGTAAATATAATTTTAATTCTCTTTTTTGGAGAGACGCTGTGAGTTTTTAGGGAACTTCCTATAATTTACGGCACTCTTTAGTCCGCTCCCGGAAACAGTTTTCGATAATTCCGGATGAGTCTAGTTTTAGGACTATAAATGTATCTCTAGTGCACTATGAGCGAATTAGATTCACCGAATAGCACAATATAAACAAGAAACATGAGTATTCAGATAGAGTTCAACCCCGACACCATGTAAAATAAAAAAAATTCCTTATTGTACCACGACAGCATTACTTAAATAGAACTTTATCAAAATATGTATTGAAAAACATGTGAAACCTGTCAGTGATGGAGCCAATCGAGTATATCTCTATCATTCTTTGGTAATTAAATTAAATTCCATAACTCTGTCAATTATTAACAGATCTTTCTGGAATTCAATAGGGGCCTTCATAGGGTTGAATAAGTCAATGATTGGGGTGGTTGGTATGTTTCGTGAGTTATCGTGTCCACAGACAGACAGACAGCCAAACGAGAAGCTTCACATACCCTACACCAATACTTGGTGTCGGTAATAATGCAAGTGCCACAATTTTGCCGGGCTTTGCCCACGCAATTGTTCTATCACCATTAAATACAATGCAACGAAACAAATATGTCATCCAAAAAATGCAATATCATTAGATGCTAACAGGAATAAGGGGTACTTTTACTATCAGGCCAGCATATCTTGGGGATCTCATAATGTCATTCTACATAGTGGCTTTGATCCCATATCTCTCATCCCTTACATGGATGTTTATGACCATAGGATAACTCGATTACTTCCGATACAGGTTTCAATAACCTCTGTTATTTAAGTGACCTTGACCCTGTATTGTCCAAACAAAAGCTCTGACGCAAGTTCTTTTTTTAAATATGGAATGATTTTGCGAATTAAAACAAATTATCAAAATCCATTATCATATAGTTCTAAAGCAGCCATCAAAATAATTAAGGGTTGAATAAAATGCGACTCTGATTTTTTAATTCTCTATCGTTTTTATACCCGCTTATTTTGGGTGCTTTTACCAAACCAAGAGCTAGACAATATGAATGGCATAACTTAACATTTAGGAGTTTGAGTGAGAAATGATAACCGTTTGTTGCTAACTAATCAGTTTTCTCTGAAAAATTGTGAGTTTGCCTGGCCAAGGAAGTCTAAGGTATTTTTTACAAAGCGACATCATCATCTGGACAACTAATTTTAATATCATACTTTCTAAACAACATGTATAATGATAAATCAAACAAACTATCGTTTACGTTTTTATAACACACCAAAAATACAACCAACATATCGGTGAATACAGATTTTATAGTGTACGTAAAAAAATCAATTGAAAAGAAAAGAAAATGGGTCGGAAAATGGTCTGACATTTCTGACATACAAACAATTATCTTGTTTGTGACTGACAATTGAAAATAACAGAACCAAAGAAGCTATCCATGGAAAAACATCGTTTATATAATATGAATTCCTATTTTTAATCGATGTTACACTAATATAATTGTCAGTGTGGTTGGAATGGGATAAAGGGGAGAGGAATGTAGTCTCACTCGTGTGTAAAGAAATGAGATTCATGAAGAATATTCAGTTTAGCTTATTGTGCTTACCATTAAAAGCCGTAACATTGATAAAACCAAACAAACTGATATATAGACATATACGCCCATACACTATCAGACATGAGCAAACACAATAGTGATAGTTTGGTCTATGGTATAGTGACATAAAACTGGAATCATAGGAAAGAAAAACATGATTTCAAATTCCATAAGATCTGGTTGCAAAGTATTCCCCCAAAAAGACTGATTTCATCAATGTTTAATGATAGAGTGAAGAAGCGTGTTATCAGTTCATAATCCGTTCTTATTTGGAGAGAGGATGACCGTTAATGAACAACAATCGGGTTAAACTATTTGCGGGTAAAATCACATTGATAATTTAAAATATCACTTGAGCAACAGGATCTATATATTTAAGTCACTGCTGTATATTATTCTCTTTTTTTTATACCAAATGAAGCTAGCCAAGTTTAAGATAAATTTAATCAAAATATTGAATTTGTTAAACAAATGTGATTTAAAATAGGCGATCGTCTCAAATAGTCCATCAGGCGCGTAGCCAGGGGGACATAGAAGAATCCCCCCTTTATTGAGATCCAAAATGCTCTTAATTCAAACAATCTTTTAACTAATCTCAAAATTTTGGCCGCTTTCCGGACGTTGTTTTCGATAATATTCAAGATTTTCCTAACCTTTTCAAAATCCTGGCTAGGCACCTGAGTCCAGTGCAAGAGATTTACCAAGGTTGCCAGATTTATTTTGCGTGTCGCCAACCGAACTTAATAGCTTTTTTAAGAAACCAAAAATAAACATTTTTGCGTTTGGGAGATCAGGCGCTCACTCGGACTTTTTTCAATCGAGAATACGTAGAAACTGTGATAGGCACACCGACAACCATTGACACCCACGACATTCCTAATTATCATCTAAAAATCCAAAATTATACATTTTGTGCGTTTTGAGAAATGAAGTGCTCAATCGGAATGTCTTTCGTGCAAGAAGACGAAGGCACGCTGACAACCCTTGACGTATGACCACTGTGAAATATGGTATATCAGAAAAGTGGCAAATAATGTAATTAAGAGTCAAAATGAACAATCCAAATGGGAAATTTCCAGAATATATTTGTAACATGATCCCTGGCCTGCTTGTTTATGGATTTGGAGCTGATTTAGAAAGATAATTTATTTAGGAAATAAGTTTGTTTGTTCCACATGTTTAATACAAAAATTGGACTATTTATGCCTGATTGCCTTATTTCTCAAGTATCTTAAAAATCCTTTCCTTACTGATCCCGTGGACCCCTCTGAGGCTCATCTTAAATATTTTTATATCGGCTTACACCGAGAGTGGTATAAATCGGTTATCTTCTCACAACCTTGATCAAGTTAATTAATGTGAATTATAAAGAATGTTATAAGGCGGCGGCCATATTGCATTAAAACCCCAATTACTTTACTATTTGTAAACCGACTAACATCGAAAGCGTTATTTGTCGGATCAGCAGCTCAAGACATAAATTTTGAGGACCAACATGAATATATTGCAGAAAATTGCAAAAATATGCAAAGAGGTGGTCATTTTGTATTCACACCCTGATATTTGCCCTATTTCCATACCGGTTAATATTTAAAAATGCTATGAATCGATTGAGCTGCTCATGCCCTTCAATTTAAGTACCAACACTAGCTATTCATTACGGATATTAAACTCGTTTTGTATTTTCTGTAATATTTTGGTGCAGAATGGAGTTTATGATTTCGTTAGAACGTTACAGGGCAGCGGCCATATTAGATTCAAAACGCAATATCTTAACTATTTTATTCCGACTAATATTGAGTCTGGTAGAACTAGTTCAGCTACTCAAGACATTTATCTTGAGTACCAACAGGACTATAATGCAGAAAATTGCAAAAAATACAAAAAGCAGCTTTTTTTTTGGATTTGAACTCTAGTATTCTCTTTATTTCCATACGGCGCAAATTTCGACAATATGATACATTGGGCTGCTCAAGACCTACAATAGCTATTTATTACGACTATTACACTCGTTTTGTGTTTTCTGTAATATTGTGGGTGCATGGGTTATTTAAAGGGCTGTACACAAAAGCTAAGATGGTGGCGAGCCCCAATCCGTGCTAAACTTCATCCCTACACAAAGGATGATTGAAAAATGCAAAGAATTGCTTGACCCCAGACATTTCAAGATTATGTGGCTGTGCCACTCGACTTTAAGTCCTTCTTGTCTCTCTAAAAAAGGTTAGGATGTCACTAATAGAGCGAAACAAGGGTGTGGAGAACGCTGTATGAACGCCATTTGAGGCCATCGATATTTTTCGCCAAGTCATGAATATCAAAAAAGCATTTTTTTTTTTATTAAAAATCATAATTTATTTTTGCAAGTAGAAATATTAATTGAAGATGTTGACGATTTTGTTTTGTTAATGTTTGTTTCTACTAATACTAGAAAGGAAGTGGATTATGTCACTTTGCTTTATAGAGATGTGTTGATTAGAGGGTGCTCCACTGTGAGGGTGTTTAACTTTTCACTTTAAAGAATATATTTTTAGGTAAAATGGTAAAACACAAGAACAAAAAAATTAGTATCGATATACAAATATTGAAGCTGATGCATGACACGAGATAATTGTATCTTTTAACCATTTGTGTAGACACAAACTAAAAACTAAAGAAGTGCAACATTTCATGACTTCAGTGCACAATATGTGCAAATATTACCATCATTTACATTGAGGCGTTCCCTGCAAACATGGTATTTCCTTAACTTGCTTTGTTCAATGCCAAGTGCATGCTACAGTAAGGGAAAGAACGTAAAAAAGACGGTATGCCATGAATTAATATAAAATAAATGAAAAAATCTTTAAGAAATGCCATGTTGAATACCAAACCGCAACCATTGATCTAATAACATTTTTCTGTGTCCTTATTTACTCCTTTCTTATATATATTGTACATTATCGGCTTTTGATATAATTTTCAAATCTTTACGTAGCTTCTCCTTTTTAACAATAATTTAAAGATATTGACATACCTCACGACTACTAAGTTACATTATATTCTGTTTGATGTCCTTTGATGTGCTAAGTTAAAGGATTCCAATTAATTATTCTCTTAAATTCTTCTCTATAACAGTTCTCCCGAAGAATTACGACGGCTTTTATTTTGTTGGTTGTATCCTATTTCGTCTTTTGATAAAACAATTTTTATCAATTATACATGGTGTTCTTATGTCAACATCAACCCATGGTAGGTTATATAACTGACGGTATTACTAAGGCAAAGTAGACGATGCGCTATTCAACCTAGTAACAAACAACTAATTATAAATTGTTCACTGCATGCCAATGACATGTTTAAGACAATTAAATTATGACAAGGAAACTCAATTAGACTCATTTATTTAAGCTAGTGATTTTCGAAACAGGAAATAAAAAAATGTGCCTCATTTAATAATTTCATCAAACTACTTTTTATAGTTATCCATTAGCGTGGTCTACTTTTAATTGTTTTAATGAGAAACATGCATAGTTCTAACCATTTTACACATTTTATTTGATTGATTCATGCAATTTTAATGTATGGAGAAGCATGATGATGAATCTCACCAACCAATTTTATTTTATATAAATGAATAATTTATATTGCTTCACAATTGATAGATACAAGTTGGAAAGTCTCGGAATACTTACCATTAATAGATACATGTGAAAAATTATACATTTAAGCCTAACAACCATTTTCATTACAACGTCACCATGCAAGATATGAGAGAGATTCTTGACTGAGAAATATTGTTATCTAAAGTTCAAAATCGAAATATATAACTAGAAAAAATGAGTACTCGTAGAGAGTACTACCCCGATCACCAGACATAAAGGGACATAACTCTGTCAAAACTGTTTTATTTTCAAAATATTAAATTCCAGCTTTTAGGGACACGTTAATTAATCCTCTGTGCAAAATTTCAGATTTCTATATTTGACAATGGCGCAAAAAATTAACAAAGACATATAGCAAAATACTCAAAAGGGCCATAACTCAACTTTTTCAATTGATTATTCGAATAATTTTGAAAGCTCGTGTTAGATAGTCACTAGAAGGACCTCTTTGCAAGATTTCGAATTCTTAACCCTTGAGATGTGACCACAGCGTGTTTTTGCTAAATTAATAGATAATATATAGCAAAAATACTCGATAAGGGCCTTAACTCCGGGGAACAATATACACTGATTTGTATGCTTGCTTGCTTGCGTGACGATAAGCTCCAAAGTATCTGGATGGATTTTGCTGTAATTTAAACATTGGATAAAAAAGATACCATACATGGGGGTGGGCTAAAAAAAATTATGAAAATTTTAATATTTTGCATTTGATGAAGCAATCACGATTGTTTCCTATATTCTCATCTAATTTGCAAGAACATCGCTAATCCAAGGTGCGTAAACCGACGATCGGATATTGCCCTCAAGTGTAAACATCGTGGAAAGCACCGTCTATCTAGGTTGTGAACGAACTGTCTCATTGCAAACCAAATGCCCGATGAGTAGTAGGAACCACGCAAACCCAGGGTGGCCTTAGATCGTTGGTTTAATTTAAAATTGTATATTATGTTAAGCGTTCTGCGCACTCTTGAATCAAAAGATTTTTCTTAAACATAAAAATAAACGAAAAATTAGTTAATTCCATGAACATTTTTTTAACACAAAAATGAAATAGATCTTTATCATGGATTGATCATCCTCAGACAATTATCTCATAATAGATAATTTTTTGAAAGCTATATTAGTGTCATGGAGTTCGATTATAAAGAGAGGTCGTTCAATCATCATATTTAAGGTTAAACCTGGAAATATAATGCATGTTCCACGTACCGATGAATATTGTTTGGTATTCTTAATCCTGAAACATTGATTTTTATCTGTCCACATGAATCCTGGAATGATACTGGAAAACCCCAAATAATATGTGTATTTTTACATTGATTGATTTTAAAAAAAATTGACAATACTGCAGTTAGGAAAACCTCTCTTTACCAAATGTTTTGGATTTGATGATACAGACATTTATATCTCGTGATAAATTAAGCAGGCAGTGATGAACAGCAATGACGTCAACAGGTTAATATCGATATTAATCTCTGGTCATACAGGGTTTATAGGCATTGAGAGATAACCGAGTTATTAGTTGAACATAGACAAATAGCTGGAACCTTGGTCATTACATTTTCATATCATCTGCATTTGAGCAGCTCAGTCCTGACTGCTAAAAGCGCACAAACTAGGCCATGGACTCAGGGAATACTTGGAGTCGAGAGGATTCAACGTGACTCAGTAACCATTTTGTAGGATAGCCAGTTTTGAGACTGTTGTTCACTGACACGGAAGACAAGTAAGTGAAGTAAGAAAGATAAAATTCGTTACGGGTAATGATCGTTTTAATTTCAAAATCATGTGATGAAAGTTGTAAATGATGTAAGCGGTTAAGTCTCTTATTTATAGCGTTGGTTTAAGAGAAAAAGATTAAATGACTTGCATCAAACTATATACAATTTATTATGATACGTAAATAAGTAACCGATGTTTTTGTAACTAATTCCCTAGCGATCTTTTGAACACTTTGTGAATACTTGATATTACCATTATTCGTTTGCATCAGTACAACCAGTTAAAAAAATACAGTAGGTAAAAAAACAATATTATCTGACAAGCTATGTTACAGAAAAACAGTTTAGTTTTGCCTTTAGTTATTTTCAGTGCGTCAATCGATTTAATAATCGTCTCAAATGTATACATGAAAAAACGCCCTACGGAAAGGTTGTGTTTCCAACCAGTGTTCATATATTAATTTCAAAACTTTATTCTATTTAATCACAGGATGCTAATCAATTCAGACTCTGTTAAACAGATTACCATCTAGTTCGTATGTCTACTATCATTTAACTATTGATACACATCATGTTGTTGAACTATATTTTTCTTTGGAAAAAAAGTGCGCATTACATCTTTTTGTGTAATGTTGACGACCAGATCAACATCTGAAATGGTTGTTTTTTTGTTTCCATTATATTTTTCATTTACCATTAAAATTCATATTTATGATAAATTGACTGTCCTTTTTGTTAAACAGTTTCGAAAAAAACGTTTGTCTCTCACGTCACCAATCATATTACTTTCAGAGGTTGTTTTCATAAACACCAAATACACAATACACATTCAAATTAAACTTATAGAGATCATTGTATTATATTTGAATAAATATTAGGACAAAAGCATACCTTTAACACAAATTTATTTCGAACATAAGTTTAACTCTCTGCAATGACATTATCTTATTCCAATCAAATTTGTCGTATGATTTAATTAAATCATATAAAATATGATGATCTTTTTAACTGTAATGAAATGTGACTTAGTAAATGTTCTGAAATTAAAATTCAAGTAGTGAAAGAAAGGCGTACGTAATGAGAAAAATAAAATAACAACATAAGCGGGTACAATTGTACATGCATACTGCATACAGTACAAAGATGATAGATGGACACAATACTATATGAGACAATTTGTCTGCCAGTTATCAAATCTATTAAATTAAGGCTTTTCTCTCAAATGTAGACGGTTTAAGTCTGTCTGATCATTAATTTATATAATGTGGCCACTCTCAAGGTCGTCATCTTGATTCCCGTGGTAGCCAAATCCAAGAATTTTGCATTTTTTCCAATTGCGTCTGGCCAAAAAAAACGTTTGCCTATTCTGCTGAATTTGACTTGAATTTTGGGCCTATTGATTATTTATTTTTACGCTCATGACAGTCATCATCATGTTCATCTCCTTTACAATATTTTTAAAACGTTTGGGTGTGCCACAGTGGCGCCGTAACTGTCAAGGGTTGTCAGTGTGCCTACGTCTCTTAACGTCTGATTCCCCAAAACGCACAAAATGTATATTTTCGGATTCTTGAATGATAATTAAGAATGTCTTGGCTGTCAAGGGTTGTCAGTGTTTCTATCACAGTTTCTTCATCTTCTCGCTTGAGAGACAGTCCAAGTAAGCTCCTGATTCCCCAAACAAAACAAAAATATATTTTCGGATTCTTAAATGAATTTATTAAGGTCGTTTGGCGACACGCAAAAACAATTTGGCAACCCCAGTAACTCTCTTACACTAGACTCAGTCAACATTTTGAAAAAGTTGGGTTAACCTTTGGTTATTATTAAAACAATTGCCGGAAAGTGCCCGACATTTTTTAGATTAGTTATAAATTGATCAAATTTAGAGTATGTTGGTCTCAAAATGGGAGCGGAACATTCATCCATGTCCCCCGGCTACGCGCCTGATGGACTATTTGAGACGGTCGCCCCTGTTAAAAGCCATAATACAAAGTGTTCCATCATATAAACAACTAGTGGCTGAAGTACCCGGTTTTGGCCGGGATTGAAGATATTAAACAAAAGTAAACACAAAATGCATGATTTTTTTTGACAATGTAAAGTGATAATATAATGGGTGCCCCTCGCTTTGAAAATCATAGTTTGAAAAAGAATCAATGTGACTTATTTGTATGAGCTTATGTATCAACATGTTCTTGAGTGAAAAAAAACTTATACACTTGTGCATCGTCTATTAACAAAGACAGAGAAAAATGTGTTCATTAAATGTGTGTTCGGAAAAGGAATGCGTAAGCGATGGTGCATGTTTGTCCATGATGAAATTTAGATTCATGGCGCGTTACCGAGAATATATAGATTAAAAATGCCTATAATATTTCTTAAATTCAGCCAAATTACACAAAAAGGTTAACTGCATGTCTGGTTATATATACAAACATAATAATATTGCTTAGGTTTCAGATAGATTGGGTCAAAACAGTGACTGTAATACAATTGCATACATAACCAAGTGTGCCGCCATGTCCACGTATTTACGATCCTTTTATATCTTCGGAAATCGTTCTTCTACCTACGCCGAGAAACTCTTGATTTGATATTATCTTAGATATACGTAATTAAAGAACACAATTTATTAGACAGTTCAGAAACGAATATCGGTTTATTGTTTTAGAAATTCAATATTTCGATTCAATTTTGTTACACTTGGCTACCTTTGACGATTGTAGTAAAAAGAGCGTAATATACAGACAGTGACTTAAATATAAAAATCGTGTTAATCTAGAGATATATTATATTATCAATTGATATTGACCACGAATAGTTTAACCCG
>JAUUEB010484736.1:0-19122 GCA_032362205.1 Clione limacina | reverse complement strand
CAGACAAAACGAAAATATACCCCGAGTCACAAATTGTGATCGGGGAAAAATATACCCCGAGTCACAATTTGTGATCGGGGAACAAAAGTAATAAAGTTGTTCAAAACTAAGCAAAGGACAGAAACACAAGTGTTACAACCAAAAGTTTAAGCTATAAACATAAAAATTGAAATATAAACTAAAACTTTACGACAAAACGCTCGTGCTTACATGAGCATTACAAGTTACATAAATTCATATATGATATATATAAAAAAAATATACATATTGTTTTCCTAACGAAAAGCAATACGGAAATACATTATAAACTCCAGATTAAAAACAATGATAGAATAAAAAGTATATGTTTAAAAAAGGCTATCTTATCTTATCTTATTATCTTATCTTAAAAGTGTTTGCTTAAGATCATTTTAGAAGTATAGGGCGCAGAAAATTCATAGTAAGATTATCAGACCCAAAAGACTTTTTTCAAATCTTTAATTGAAAGTAATGTAAAAATACATACTTCTTTATATTTTAGAGTTCTCAATGTTATCGAACGTATCTTACTATCTGGGCATTCAGTTCAAGTCAAACAACGTCTTGCTCACATTTCTTTTCATTTGTCCGTGGTTGTAGTTTCAGACAAATATTGCTAAGCACCATAGTAAGAGCGCCGATCACCATGCAGACTCCACCCAGAAAGAACACCTCGTCGTATGAGCCGAAGTAGTCTTTAAAAGCTCCACCTAGCGGCGGTCCAATGAAGGACCCCAGTCCCGCAAAACATTGGATTAAGCCTAACGAGTTTGCCATATTATCTTCACCTACTATTTCTATGACCATGATGAGCCTCTGGGACATGCAGGCACCGCTGAACAGAGAATATGCACTAGTCAAAAGAACAAATGACCAGAATGTCTGAACAGACGGTAAAAGGAATGCGATTACCGAAACGACAATTAGGTATCCACTATACAACTTGACCCTATGTGGCCGAAGTAAAGCTCTGTCAATGACCAGTCCGAGCAATACTCTACCCACCGTGTCGACGATACCTGTGATAGAGAGTACAAAAGCAGCATCGGTCTCTGAGATCCCTTTGGATGTGATGAGTGCCGGAATGAATGTTGTCAATGAGGTAAATCCAGAATTAAATAGCCAAAAGCTAACGCAATATAGGAGAAATGGTGGATATTTCAACAGTTTAAATTTAAAGAATTTCACTTTTTTTTGTTTCTCTTTGCGGTTTTTTTCAATAGGAAAAACTATATTCAGTGCTGATTTGAAACAGCCTTCTGATTCATGTCTACTTGATGTTTGTAAATCTTCTGTGAGTTCTGTGAGTTCTGTGAGTTCTGTCAGATCTGTTCCCGTCAGAGAGTCTTGGTGCGATCTTGGTAAATCCTGCAAGACTAGCGATTGTTCATTTTTATCACCACAGCAGTCTGTAGACTGAACCTCTTCTTGGGCTCTTGGGCGTTGTAACTCAGTGTCTCGTTTAGACTGTGTAAATCTGTGATGCATGCTTAGTGGTCGAAGCAGCATGGCCACAACGGCAAGATTGAGAGTAAGTCCTCCTATGATTAAAAAAGCACCTCCAAAAGCATACGTGTCGAATAAAAACTGTATCAGTGGAGCAATGATAAATGTCCCTATACCAACACCAGCAGAGGACATACCTACAGCAACGCCCCTGCGTTTGTCAAAGTACATACCCACGATGGTAATTGAAGGAATGACACATAGTCCTGTCCCAATGCTATGAAGAAGTACAAATGAAAAGAATAGAAAGTAGAAATTCTGTGCAAGACTCGTAAGGGCAAAACCCGATGAGGCTAAAACTGCCCCTAGAAGTACAACTGACCTGGAACTATACCGAGAGCTTAAAGCGCTGGATAAGGGCCCAAGAAATTGTGAAATCGTACTAACAATGGCAATAGGCCAAGCTGTAAGTTGTGCGCTCTTGTTGAATTGTGACGAAAACTGTATAAAAAAGATCCCGCCACTTCGACGGATGCCACCAATTATCACATGGCAAAGGAAACTGCCGAGGACGATAAACCAACCATACCCGCCGTCTGGAGCTTTGGCCGTATCGTCGTCTTGTTCTAGTCCATTTGAAACATTTTCCCCGTTGCAATTCACCTCGTCATCCTTCAGACTTTTGGTGTTAGATGCTGTTTTACACTCTCTTTGTTCATTATTGGAGTCCATCACTGACAAGTATTTATCGTTAATTCTAAGCTTTTCTCGTCAGTTTTCATTAGTTCTTTGTTGTTAACTTGATTACTAATATAATCTTGGAGACTGATTGTAGGCCTCAACGTGTCTTTCCTTTTTGTTCTCATCAGATTTAGCCGTTCTCATTATTTTTTGACTTTTCTCATAATTTGTGGATGTCCTCATCAGTTTGGGCTCGCATCATCTTTTTTTGGCATCATCTTCCTTGTTGAAGAGCTGAACGTATGTTCTGTGAAAGAAATGACAGGGTAACAATATTATTATCTCAATACGTAAAACAGCAAAATGATGTGACTTATAAAATATCTTACCTTCCCTAGTTGATCATCAGAGTTATTAAAAATTAAATAATTCTTAGTGCAAACGTTTTTTTCAATTTCTTGACAGCTATATTTCCCAAGTTCATAAACGTTCTGTTTCTTTTGTAATCGGCTAAAACCAGAAGCCATCCGACTTTGAGTTTCATCTATACGTTTTATATTATGAGGTTAACAAAAGTGCCGAAGTTTAAATTGAGATATCTTAAATATCTTATGAATATATCATACAAACAATGGAATAGCTGGTTCCTATTATACGTCTAATCGTTTGAACACTTTTAAGTAACACAAACATGTACACCCCATGTACATAAAGTCTACCGCTGTATTAAGTTGACCATAGAAAGATTGCAACAGCATAATGTTTGTCCCATCAAAATTTGGCAACCTTTAGTAAGAAAGAGATAAATCTGAAGTATATTATGAGATTTATATGGCTCAAAGTGTAATCTTTAAAAAATCTGCAAAAATCTCCCAGTTTAAACACGAAGCTTTCTATACATAATGACAAAATCCATCTGCACTGACACATCAGTATCCATGGCTTGTCGAATGTAAAAAGGGCTTCTTTTAACATGATAGGCACAACGATAACAAAAGTCAAAACCCTGGAACCCCAACCCTTGTAGCCCAGGCTCAAGCTATAGATCCCATTACATGCGGATTCTCAGAGATGTTGACCATAGATTTAAGTACTTGGTACATAAGAAGAGGAAAATAGCTCAGTTATTTTACGGCATTAAGTGCCAAGGAGATGAAGTAAAGAAACTGATACAACTGGTAACTGGAAAACAAAATTGAAGAACTGACCAAGATCATATGCAAGATGGAAGACAACTTCGTGAAGAAAGTGGATGAACAGATTAAGAAGAAGATCAAATATAGATTGACAGAAATAGAAAGCAAATTGACAAATAAGATGTAAGGAAAGATGAAGGAAAAGACAGAACATGAAAAGAGGAAGGGTAATGTATTTATCTGGAACATACCAGAAAGCACCAAAACAGATCCAAAGGATGAGAAAGAAGATGACGAAAAAAATGTTTTAGACATACTCAACAAAACAACAATGCTAGGCA
Organism: Clione limacina; assembly: GCA_032362205.1. Taxonomy (NCBI): domain Eukaryota; kingdom Metazoa; phylum Mollusca; class Gastropoda; order Pteropoda; family Clionidae; genus Clione; species Clione limacina. The sequence continues at coordinate 15,500 of JAUUEB010484736.1, read as the reverse complement.
CAGAGAACATATTAGGGTTTAACATAGTCTCGAAAGTTGATTTCTCGAGAATCTCGTTCTCGAAAGCCAATTTCTCGAGAATTTCTCGATTTCGGGAAATGTTATTGTTTCAATGTTTTGATATCGTTTAGTATTATTATAATATGTCATATCGCTTTTTGATGTCACTAGAAGTTTGCCTTAACGAGCAATGCATTTAAATTCCATATGAATGAGTAAGACAAACGAGACAGGATTCAGGACTTTGACCAAGCTAGACGAAATACTTTCCACTTTTTTTCAAGTATGCAACAAAAATCAGAATGCACCCAGAACATAACCCCTAAACCTAATTCTTTTAACTCCCTGGGATGTACTCTAAATCAATCGAGGTATGTACGCTAAGTCAATCGATGTATGTACTCAAAATCAATCAATGTATGTACGCTAAGTCAATCGATGTGTATACGATAAATCAATCGAGGTATGTACGCTAAGTCAATCGATGTATGTACGATAAATCAATCAATGTATGTACGATAAATCAATCGATGTGTGTACGATAAATCAATCGAGGTATGTACGATAAATCAATCAATGTATGTACGATAAATCAATCAATGTATGTACGATAAATCAATCGATGTATGTACGATAAATCAATCAATGTGTGTACGCTAAATCAATCAATGTATGTACGCTAAGTCAATCAATGTATGTACGATAAATCAATCGAGGTATGTACGATAAATCAATCGAGGTATGTACGCTGCTATAATCCTAACCTTCGACCCTATCTCTAACCCCAAACTTATACCAATATCATCATCTGTGTGCAAAACGTACGGATTTAGTTGTGGATTTAACACGAAATGGCAGCGCGAAAACTATCTCCGTTACTGTACTTATACTAGTATACAGCACTACGCTAGTCAAATTTTAAATAATTCCAGAAGTCTGACACTACATATAAATTAGTCACCCAATCAATAGTATAACTAAACCATACCATTCGATACGGATTTAACTACATAATAATGTCAATTAATACAAACAATCCATAATAAACATCGTGGTTTTCATCTACCTCTGCCATACTTTTGTAACCTTGACCTCCCTATTAACAGATCCAAGATGTGAACTTGTATTGATATAGATGATTGATACACTAGAAAATACAATAGTTAATAACACGTTCAATGTTTACTGATATTGGTATGATGTATGATGTTTATTTTGGTCAGGCGCATAGCCAGCATTTTGAAAAGGAGGAGAACACATTTAGTTAATGTCAAAACAAAGGCCGAAAGTTTGAAAATGAGTTAAAATTGTGCACATCTATGGTATTTTTGACTTAAATCGGGGGGGGGGGGTCCCACATGTCCCCCTGCCGCGCCTGTTGTAGTTCAGTCTCTTCAGTCAGCAGCGGCATCAACAAACTTCAGACTGGAAATTCAGGGAAATCACTGCTTATTGGACGTTCGGGGTGTTTTCCAATTACATAATTCCCCAAAATGATGGTGAGACAATGAACTGTGACGTTAGTTTCACTTTTATGTCTGCTGGCATGTAAGCCGAAGATACTAGTGGTGTTGATATTGGCATATTTTGCCGGTATTGTGACTGATACGACAAGAGCAGTGGTTATCATTTTGTAAATGTTTCCTGAATTTTTATATTTTTCCAATAACGAGATTCCCGGACCCGATTTCTCGATGCATTTCTCCCTCGAGAATTTCTCGTGTTAAACCCTAATTAGAGTTACATGTATCTTTATTTGCAGTTGTTTAAGCACCTTTTTCTGGCAACTTTTTCGCAACTTTATGGCAACTTGTTTTGCATATTTTTTTGTATTATTATTATTATTATAGGTATCTTATTATAATGGAGCTAGGAAAGTTAAAAACGGGGGTCTATTTACCATTTTTCTAGGAAGTTTTAGATCGACAAGTGATACTTTTCCCATAGTTTCATGTGTTGCGGATCGTTTACAGGACTGAGGAAACAACCCGCCTGGCGGGTAAAATTCAAAAGATGTCCGCCAGATTGGCGGGTGACATTTTGAAGCCCAAAATGTAGCCGAAAATCATCCACCTAGAACTTTTGAGTACAATGTAATCATGAGGAAGTCCATCACCCCCATCGGGTACCCAGATTGCCTTTAAAATACACCATTTCATATTTCAAATTTTTTCGCATCGCTACGATTGGCCTGTTGAATAATCCCCCAACCAAAATCCCTTGCTACACCACTGATGAACGGATCAAATTGCCGAATAAAGTGACCACTCTACAATTGATTTGGAAAAGGGAGAGGGGGGGGGGAGAACTTTGATATTATCAAAGCATTGGCCGCGAAGCTGCCGAGATTAGTTTAAAAAGATGCAAATTTAGAGCAATTAAGAGCATATTATCAAAGAAATGGTTGCGAAGCCGCCAAACGTTTCGAGATTTGTTTTTTATTTTAAATGGACTTTCCCCCATGTCCCCCTGGTTACACGCCTGTGTCAACACTAGTCTGCCCCTCAAAAAAAGACCCCAAATGACTTTTTTATATATATTTTATTCCATTCACCATAATACTGTGAATTGGTATATTTTCTTCTTGTCTCATGACTGGAGAACCAATGGTCAGTTTACTACTCCATGATACCCTTAGGATCATTAAAATCCAAGTTAAGGGGGGGGGGGTGAAGAGAAACCCTTCATTTCCCCCTAGTATATTGCCATGTAAGTTCAACCTGTTCTTGTCCAATCATAAGATATTGGCAGAACTGCTTATCTAGGGCAGAAGAATTTCCATGGAGAAAAGTAAACTTAAAACTGTCATCATGTAAAGAAGAAGCTGTTGAAAGCTTCACTGCTTTAATTAATTCAAAAGTAATTCAGTTGAATGGTAATTTTGAAACTATGGTTCACATTTCAGTTCAAAGCAAAATACAGCAACAACAACAAACCATTCTCAAAACATAAAGTCCAGACCATATAAGAAATCAAATGAATACACCTGTATCAAAAAATGGCGAGAAATAGTTGACATAAGTCATCAATATTCATACGAACATAAATATAGTACAAAGTTAACATGTTGCCATCGCACATTCCCAAATGCAGCCCAATTACGCAGAGGTAGGTCGCTATCTGTTTTCAGAAACATACTCTTTATATATGTTTAGACTGTATTCGAGTGCTACAGTTAGTAGGAGAAAGCTTGAAGTTTTTCCCAAATGCCGCCTTTGTCAGCAACTCTTCTTTTGATTTTCAACCACCAAGGGATCTTGAGTGTGTGCATGCACATAGGACCTAGATTTTAATGTTTGTCTCTGATAGGACCAGGTGCTTGATCTTGCCTATCAAGTAGAGTTTAGAGGTACATTCAATGACTGATATTGAAATCTTTTGGATGGTTTTGGAAAGCCATTAGCACTGTCACCACGTTAAATGATGACCACTTTCTACAATATTTCAACCATTAAGATTTGCCGCTCTGCGGGGGTATAACAAACAACTCTTTAAAACGACCAAACCTGAAGCCTTCATAACATGGCTATCACGCCCCTACAAGCAGTATCTCTTCTGCTACTTTAATATAATTTATTACATTAACTGAGAATTGATAATGGATTTGTGTACAATAAATAAGAATCGATACTGGATTTGTGTACGACGCTGTGCTACATTTGTGAATTAGCATTGCCATCAAGTGAATCAGCTTTCGCATAATAATTTAAACTCTAATAATATATTAGACTACATGTAACTTCCTATCATCTTATGTACACAAAACAAGCACATTCTAATGGGAAAGAATTCAATAATATTGCCATACTCGAAGAGATTGGAAGGGGTGAACATTTGTCAAATTTTCTTCTGTGTTTTTTTTCTCTTTCTCACATTCACTAGCTGTCTGTCTTTCTTCACTGACTTTTTCAACGGTCACTGATCCTATTTATAGTCATGTCACAGGTCAGTGTTTGAGTGAAAAAATTAAGCTTTCTGTTTCCTCTATATCACTCCACTCAAAAATGAGTGGAAAACGCTAGTAGGTAGCATTTGAGAGGAAAAAACACTAGTCAGGGACATGACTGGTATTGTGGCACAAACTTGAAAACTGGCTATGTATGTCAATGTTTTTTTGTTTTTTTAATTGTGATAGTGATAGGCAGGGGTTAAAAGATAGGACTACTAATTCAAGCTATTATATACCATAGTTTTCATATTTGGGAGATAATTATTTCTGTATTTTCTTTACAGTTAGCAGCATACCAGCTTGCTTGGCTGAGTTTTTTGTCAGAAAATGAGATAATGTACTTTCTGTGATAAGTAGCAATGATAGTTTCTATGTGAAACACTACATATATGTATTGACAGGTATAAACATTATATCATCAAAACAAACAAGGAAATGTTACTTTGATGAATAAGAAACTTAGTTTAATGAGATGTTGTTCCTCGATGGTCATAGGTAACCCAAGGATCTTTACTAAATTCAACATAGTACTTTTAGGGAATATAATAGTTGTCAAGATTTTGATAGGACAAAAAGACGATTCATGAATGAATTCACTAACAAAAGAATTTCATACAGACCGCATGAAAATATCTAATTCAAACATGAAGAAGGCACATAATATCACATAGTCAACATTTTCATCAGGGCAAACAATGACATTCAATCGCAGACATCAAACAACCAATAAACAATTTTTACTTTAAACCGCAAGGACATTTCTTCATGCAAACAATGTCATTCACGTTTAAATGTTAAACATTTTAATTTTCCTTGTACTTTATGTTTCAATTAAACAATCAGAAATAATTGGCATATAAATAACTGACCTGATACATTAACATGCTGCCTATTAAGAATTCTTAAGCTAGGTAAGGAATCCTTTAGCAAGATTAACAGGGTAGGAAATACAAGAAAAGTAATTGAGAACCTTGTTGTAAGCATAAACCTAGTACTGAATTAAAGGATTTTTTCACAGTATTGATATTTATTTAAAAAAATGTCAAAATATCAAAAACTTTAAATTCAATCCCAATAAACCTCTTTGTGAAAGTATTTCTGACCTTACTACTAATTTGTAAAAATATCAATAATCTGGTGTACAGTATTTGCTCAAGTTAAAGCAGTCTTACTAAGAATGGCATAAACACATGACCACTCTGGCGAATGCATGTTAAAAAATGTATGACTTTAACAAGGAGTTACCTCCAAAGGAAGTTGGTTCTTTTAATAAAGCTTGATTTAGTTTTCAGTGAGTATTATTAAGGTAAAAAAAAAACAAATATGTTCTCAAATAACAAATAGTTTTCATGTTAAAACTAAAAAAACTTTTAATCAAAGGTTTAATGAAGGTGATCGAAGAAGCATAAATAACATGGATGTAATACAAATGATTAAGGCAAAAAAACTAAAACTAGTGCAAGTATGTGGCATTATATTAAGAATAATGGTTGGAACAGATCTTCGTTGTTATAAGAACTGTTCCATTTATTGCTTAACTTAGTATAAAGATATAAACCTTTTTCTTTCTCTTACCTTACATTTAAGATAAACAGCAAGAATATATGTGTGTATGGAAATAGAACGTCATACATATGTGACAAAAATAAGTACAGTAGATATGGTGTTCAACAAAAATCTAAACAACTGTAAATCCCAGATTGGATTATTTAATAAACAAAAGTAGTAAAAATGTTTCTGTTGGAAAAACAAAAAAATTTGTAGTTTTATTTCAACGAAAAAGTTCACCCGTAAAAACATCACCGAAATGACTTGTAAAAGAGAAAAACAATTAAGAAATACAGAGAAAATAGCAACATTTTTGGAAAAGGAGGCAAAAATAATTAGATCTTGAGTTTTATAATTATATCTCCAACGGAAGATAGCCATAAGTATATTCATTCTTGCTGATGGAAGTGGGTTTATTCCTTTCACTAAATCAAGATATTTTTCCGACTACACATGTAAAAATCTTCAACAAAATGCTTCATCAACGAGAGAGAAAAAACATGTCTAGACTGTTTTGTTGAAACCCGTATCTACTGTATTAAATTTATTTTCTTAATCTTATTCCAAACATTTTACTTTTGATTTCATGCATTTATAATCAATAACACCCAAAGTAGAGGCACTCAAAGACCACAGGGTCAGAAAATATAAACTGCAAATATCTCAATAACACTCTCATTCAGATCCAGAAGGTTTTCCTCATACACAAATATTGATCTTTATAACCAACACAAAAACGAAACATTGACATTCAAGAAACCTTTAGCTTTTTAAGTGGAGTTTGTGCAAACAGGTATCTTTATTAATCAGAAATGTAAATAGATTTTTGCAAGACTCGCCCAAAAGAAAGTTGTTTCAATCCAGAAGAACACATTAAGTGTCAATTTCCATTTCATACAGTTAAACCATATATATATACAATATAGTAATATATCTATATGCCTACCGAAAATACAATCTTCTGATCTGAAAACATATTTTTTAAAGATTAAAAATTCATCAAAAAAGCAGAAGGAATCAATAAACTAACCATGATGTATTCTTGACATACATTTGTTCCCAATAATCGAGAGTTAATGGGAAAAAGCATCCCGCTTTCATTTTAAGGAAAAGCAAGTACATGACCTGGTAGCTTATCTTAAATACATGCCAAGCCTAATAAGGGACACAACAAATATATACATATACCATATTACTAAGGGACGTAACCAGAATATAGACCATATCCTTGAGCTTATGGCGTTTTTAGCCTTTCTGAAACTCACACTTCCTGTACTGTTCCGGCATAATGCTTACCACAATGTAGCATTTAAACTAACTTCTTTCATAAACCTTCTTTCAACCTGATCCTTCATCAACTCCTATGGTGTTCTGGATACAAGGGACACATGGGAATCAAATGATCCTGGTTTGTTTCTCATTCTCACGAAGACAATTCCATTTTTTAATAAATTGTAGAATAGTACATTTTCCTAAGTCCAGGGAGGTTTCGCTTCTCTAAAATACCCCATGCCGCAGTGAAATCAGATTATGTCCCTTTCCCTAAGGGACGTCCAACATTTTCAACATTATCACAAACATAGATTTGGGGGTAATGTACGATTTAAAAAGAAATAAAAATGTTGATGCATATTCTTGAGAAAAATCAACATTTTCAAAGTAGACTTTTGGAAGGAGCAAGGGGTCATGAAAAAGCGCACCAACAAGGAAAAAACTTGAAATTTAACTTTTTTGCCATTTTCTCTAAAATATTGAGAGTCGAAAAAATATTGATGGTCAGTGTTGATAGTGGCAATTTAATTGACGAAAAGTTGCTGATTGGCAACTGATTTACACCCCTGATTAATTTTGATACACATATAAAAACTAGTAAAATTGAATGTTGGCTATTGCCTATATTGTACTTCTATTCCTTAAATAATATGTTCGAAAATATTAAGGACTCTAAGCGCCATGTTACGTTTACTTAAAGCTTTGCTTGCACAAACATTCCAACATGATTCTTAAATATAGTATACCAACATCTTTGACATCTTGATACACATAGAAGTTTGTCATTAAAGTTATATCAAAAAGCTTCATAAAGTTTACTTTTTATTTGATTTATAATTAGTCTGAATGCCAGTTGAAACTTAACATTTAATGGAATGCCATTGGTAGAAAAGTAAAATAAACTTACAATAACAATTCAAAAACAATATGTTGTCAGCAGTGTCTAAAATTCAAACACAGTAGAAGCTGCTGATCATAACACCTTGTCAATACCATAAAATGGCACCAAGTTCATCGGGAAAGCTTACTTGGAAATATTTGGAAACTGGTGAAAATTGATAGCATCTACCTTAAAACCCTTTTATTTTTCTAGGGTCATATTTTCACATATTCGTATAGTGCATATTGACTTAAAATTCCTGAAAACCAAAAGGAATTTATGATCATCAACAACATTAACGTCTAAAGTGACTGTGCACTCTCTAGTTCTGAAAGTTATTTGATTTCTGGTTTTAGTAGTTGTTTGTAAAGTCAATACTAGAGAAAAATCCATTTTGTTGCTTTGTTTAATATTACACTGGCTCAATACAAACTTAGCTTGACAACAAGAATATAAACTTAGCTTGACAAGAAGCAGGTTCCAGCATTTAACACAAAGTCTGAATATGCTGGTAGAACACTGAAAAACTTTTCATCCATCTGACACAAAACCAAAAAACAATCGTCACAAAAAAAAATGCTTTGTACAATAATATATTTCTGAATCTCATAAAACAAGACACCAACATGTGCTTGAGAGCAAGTACGTTACAAATAATATTTATAAACAATGATGCCAGAAACTCCAACTAAAACTGCCAAACCAAAGTACACTGAGCTTGAAAAAAATGATCTGTAAGGCCGCCACCTCTCACTCCGTCGCTGCTTCTCTTTCATATCTTTTATCTTCTGAAGTGTATCTTGCTTCCTCTGCTCCCTTATTCTGTGTCGTACTTGAGTCCTCCTGAAAAATTCAAAGTTTAAATAAATCAACATTCAATGAGGATTTAAAATATACAGTTGAACTTGCTCTAGGAGGCCAGTGAAAATGAACAAGCAATGACAGTCAATTGAAGAGACGCCTGAAGAACCTTAAAGGTCTATTACTGTCTCAAAAGATCAAGTAATCAAATTACATGTCTGAGATTATTAGTTACTGTTTAACGGTATTTCTCGCGAGCGTTTCATTTTCGTTTAGTTCGGGAGGAATGGTGGAAATCGCTGAAAATAAATCCCTCGCGGAATGTTATTATGAAAATAAATTGACCGTAACTCGGAAATAACTAATTTAAGAATATATACGAGTTACCCCCTTTGAGTTTAGAATAGAGCGTTAAGAAAAATTAGCTTCGGTTAGAGCATTAATAAAAACTAGTGGGTGATGCAATCCTGCATTAAAAATCTCCATGGTGGGTTTAATCATCCTATAAATGATTTCTTTGAATTAAGAACTGCATGGTTAATTGAAATAATGTGATTTTTCAAATTTTGTTTCAAGTACTTGGTTCTATTTTTTAAAAAAGAGTTCATATTTAAACTTTTCAAACTGAAGAACGGCCACTTACTTCACGCAAGCTTTGGCGTTGAATTTACGGATACAACTTTATTAAAATAAATTAACTCACCACATCCTTATATTTTCCTGAAATACACACGCACAGAATAGCGTCTTGCAGCATTTTAAAAATTATTTGTTTTCTTTCCTTTATAATCTGTTATCAGACGCGTAGCCAGGATTTTGAAATAGAGAGGGGGACAAACTTGGATATTCGGCCGAAATTTAAAATGAGATTAAATTTAAAAAATGGGCAAATTGAGAGCATTTGGGATGTCAAATGGGGGGACATTTCCCCATATTTCCCCATGTCCCCCTGGCTACGCGCCTATCTGTAATAGACCTACTGCACGCAAACGCACGCACACGAACACGCACGCACGCACGCACGCACGCGCACACACACACACACACACACACACACACACACACACACACACACACACACACACACACACACACACACACACACACATACACACACACACACACACACACACACACACACACACACACACACACATTAAGGACGTAACAGTTGATACAGAGCTAAAGAAATATATTTTTAATTCAAAAGAGACGGTGTTAGTAAAATAACAACAAAATTATAAATACATTGAAGATAAACAGAGGTTTGTTGTAACTGGTCATCTGTTTTAAGACAACTATATTAACCAATTGTCGCCAATTTTAAACAACTGATAACAAGCACTTTTTATAAACGCTTCAAATTTGACTTTAATTTTGAATTAACTCGTGCTGTTATTTAAAATAAGTTACGGTTTATTTTATTTATATAGCGCTAGTTCCTGTACAACATAAGCTCTTAGCATTGTTTCAATTTCAATTACTTTCACAGTCCCAGTGGTAGACACAACTGTACATCACAGCTTTCTGTATAGCCAACTACAAAGAAATAAGTGAAATTTCAGATAGGATGAAGAAACGCGACGGTTTGTAGAGATAATAATTCTACTTGAGTAAGATAGACTGAACTAATCTTCCTTTAACTTGGATTTCTTTTGCTTGGTGTAATTAATGTTATATATCTGACATATACCGTGTTTATTAATACTAATTCGATTTTGATATCTGCAAAACATGACATGATTTTTTAACTCAGTATGTATCTCTTGACGCAAGTGCCATGAAGATTATTAGTTTTTTTCTTTGCTGTCTACAAACTAGCAATCTTATTCACATTCAAGTGACTAGATCAGTAACAAGTAACCCACTCGGAGTGATAAATGATGTCTATTTAGAACAAAGGTTATTACTACGAGTTCTCCTTCTTCTGGATCATTCGCTTTAACCTCGAACGAAGTCAACTGTTGTTGACTGAATTTTGCTTTAGCGTACTAATTTTTACTTCGTGGACATGCAAGAACTGATTATGAAATCTTGTTGTACGAGTGGTATGCACTAACCACATTACAAGATAGCTATACCCATTTTTTAATCTTGAAAAATGTGTCCATTGAGGGGGTCGAACCCGCAATTTTTTTGCAAACCACCGCATCAAGATCACTAAGCCCACACCACCAGTTGATGTTTGTTAAAGGTCCCCTCAGTCCAAAAAGGTATAAGTTATTACGTAGTATGCATATATCAATGGTAAGCTGGAGCCGGAATTTTTTTTTTAGTTGGAGCAAGAGCCGGAGTTGAAACCGGAAAAAAAACTTGGGGGAGCCGGATCCAGGGGGAAATCTTAGGTGGATATTACCACATAATGATATTAAACATCATCAAATAACCTTTTCTTGAAAATAGAATAAGATGAAACTCAATGATATGATTAGATTAAGGGCTTTCATAAATCCTGCATTGTTATGATAGTTATTATGAAATGAATATAACAAAAATCAGATATAGGATTTTTGACGTGCAAGGATAGCGCATATTTTGTCTGACTAGAGCTGGAGCACGAAAACTATGAGGTCTGCAGCTGGAGCTGGAGTCGAGAAAATGTAATTCCGGCTCCGCAACCCTGGTAAACACAATGTATTGCTTGATAAAGTCAAGCTTGTCTATAAAGACCCGCGAAAATCACTGGTCTTTACCTGCAGAAAAATTCAACGCATATATTATAACCCTGCACTTTACTGTACTCATTGTGATGTACCCCTACTGCTCTCACTGTAGACGTCGTCTGTGTGCCAATATCGTTTATCACGGGTGGTATTTATGTATAACTTTATTGGCTATTTTTTATCTGTGATTGCTTGGTGTGTCTGGTAAATGATCTGCTGTCGTGTATTAAAATAGACAGATAGTTTATAAAACAAGGTAAATTCATACAGTATGAGTGTAATCATTGTTGGTTGACCTTTCATTCATTACTAATCTCAAAACCATCATGTAAGAGAGTGGCAAGTTTACCAATAATTTGTTTGGAATATTTGTTTTTGTTTGTTATTTTTGTAGCTTTTCCCTCAATTAAGTCTGGACAATGAGGTTTTTCAAAATATTTCATGCGAATAATTTGTTTTTATTCTGAGTTTTTTTATCATTCAAATTTATATAAACAAACATGAACAGAAGTGACTTTATTCAATGCACATATATATATGACATATACCGGATTTATTAATACCAATTGACTTATCTTCTTTCCCGAACGGTTTTGATGCATCTTTGCATTCTTTTCAAGATTTACGTAGTTCAACATTCAAAAGGATGCAAAGATGCATCGTAACATTACCTACACCAAGTAAAAAGATATTTATAAAGAATGGATAGACTTATTTATTATTGCTGTTTAGTTTTCTCGTTCTGGTGTTCAGAGTTCAGACAAAACAGACCGGCACACAATGGATAATATTTCTGCCAGACAAATCATTACGGGGCATTAATTGATTGACGCATTGATGTCGTTTATATTGTACGCAATCATAAAAAAACGAATCGTTACACAAACCATAACTGTCTATTTTTATTTAATTCTGACAAAAAATAAGAGTTATAATTAACAAGAGGGGTTATAATCTTGAGAAACCAAGACGGAAAGGTATTATTTAAGGCATGATCGGCAACAACTGCTCGTAGAGAAAAAACGTTTATTCCAAAAAACATGAATTGGCAAATCCATTATTCAAAATATTTTTGAAAAATCATTCTCAAAATCTTCAAAATGTAAATCTTTGGTTAACCTTATTGATGGTTGTAGTGGACAACATAAAGTATTATGTTTTTTGTCTGATTGATGTTGTTGGTAAAAGAAAATCAAAAAATGATTCATAATTCATAATGGTTCATTTCTTTGAGTCGTAATGCGCTGTTTTTTGGGCTTGTTTAACCTATAACACAATTATTCTCACGACCTTTGAAATACATATTTGTTTTGTTTGTTTAGACAATTAGTGCAATTACACTACAAAGCATTGATTGCTTATAATGAAAAGGTAGATACAGGATCATTGACCAAACAAAAACTTCTAGAAACGACTGACCACACTTGACTTCATAAACAAGAAGATACAAACAAAATAAAACCTCAACCCAACGTATGAGAACATAGAAATAATTTGTAAATGATGTATTAATTGAATAATGGATTTATATAAGTGTTTAATAGGATCAATAATCATGATCCGCAGGCCGCAGGGGAGGGATGAGTTGGGTCAGAAATCATACGCCCGATAATATGAAATGTTTGATCATCAGCCAACTCGGTGATAGTATGTACATGGAGATCACGCGATGTTATGTAAAAAATTGCAATCATTTCAGCAACATTTCGGTATTTTCAGACATGAGAATTGAATAATAAATAGATACATCATGAATGAAGGATAACCTGACAAAAGCAGCTTGCCAATACATGCCTTAGTGGTAATTGGCGGCACAAATTAATATAACAATGTATGGTAAACCAATTTTATTTTCAGATAAATCTAAGTTTGTGTTAGGTTTTAGAACTGGAAAATTGACATTGTTATTGAATTAATTTAGTAAAATTTTAAAATATCTAAAAAAATAATATATTTAAAAAAACTGTTAAGGTTAAAACTTTAAAAAGTATTTATAACAGATTTAACATGCACAAATCAGTTTAAACATTATTTCTTAATTGTAGTGCACTCCTGGTTTGTGTTAAAAGATAAGTTATCATAATTACGAGGCTTAAGCAGAGAGACAAATGCAGCGATGATGAAACAAAAAATAAGAAAAAACAGTTAACATTTAAAGGTAACCAAAGACTCGCGATCGGTTGTTTATTTATATTTGCCAATTCTCTGTACATACCTACGGGTCTCAGTTTGCGTAAACATTAACTAAAACTACAACAACCAACATTACATCATTGTATCCACTTGCTGCCAAGTCTAGTGAAAGAGGAGTAAGGTAAAGTAAGGTTAATAAAAAACATACCAGCACGTATTGAGTTTGGCAGTTTACCTGGCACCAATAATACCGGAAGAGGAGATACTAAAAAAGTTCAGATCATTACGTCAATGTTTTTCCGTTCTACGACCACTAATCAACGCTGGTTACCTACCTTTAATGATGAATCATGAAGAAAGATAAAGAAAAATGTATTTCCTTATCACTGGAATTGTCGGGGATCTTTTACAAAGGGCTGGTAACAAATGTTTTTTCGTTGCGTATAAGCGATGTTTTTTAATTAGAAAGATTGTTTACAAATTGTATTCAAAAAGTAGGCCTACAATAGTTTATGACTTCACTAATGTCTAGAAACATAAAATTGCAAAAAAGCAAGCAATTTGTAAAATTATCTCCCCTTTCATAATTGTTTACAATTTCATTGCACAAATTAACACAAACGTTTCCATTTTCCCGTCACATGATGAATGATAATGAAGTCACATTATCATACATAGATAAAACACCCACGAGAAGTTACCATAATTTGATACAACAACAAAATTACGACGCACGCTTACATTCATAAACATTCATGTATTAACAAATGTGACAAATTAACTACCAAAAACAAATTTTTTATTTACCTGTGTATATGAATATACACAATTTTAAACCTGTTAAGTGATTTGTTTAGACTATTTTGAAGATAATATGGCCAATTACTGACGAATTGGAAAACCATTTTACCTCTGTCAGCATCAATGGCAGATCTCTAAGCAATCAGACGATATAGATGGACTAGCCTTCGAGTCTTGGCAATTTTTTCTACTGACCGTGAACTCTAAAGGAAATTATAAGATTAATGTAACGCTTTCAAGCATACAACTATATTACAGTCGATAGCTCAGGGGTCTGTTACTAGTTAGAACGAAACAAGGACTATGTAATGCTACCGAAATGTAACACATTTTTAAAATATTCATAATCTATAACAATATACGTTGAATTGTATGCTTGCTTGTATGTTTACTTGTGAAACGATTTCCCCAAAAGTCTCTGAGTGGATTTTGCTGTACTTAGAACACATGATAACTTACATACCAAAGGGGTACTTAAAATAATAAAATTCATGAAAATGCAATTATTTGAGATTTTATTAATTTATTTGTTTTCCCTGTATTTCCTCTGTTAAGTACAAGAGATCCTACCTCGACGTTTAAGCGTCATCCTTACCCGTCGCTCCTTCAACGGTGAATCTGTAGTCGATCGTCTCTCAACGCAAGTCGGTATGTGTAACGTGCTTTGTCTTCGTGCATTTTCGTTGGTCAGTAGGTTCTTGTGACCTGTGACGGAGAGTTATTTTTATGTTTTCTTTTACGCTGCGTTCTGTTAAACAAGTACAATTATCCATTTCTATCCCCTTCTGTAATATGTACATGCTAAATTAGTTTTCTTTTGTTTTCTATGTTTTCTGCTTAAATACAGTCATTAGTTCTTTTGGTAGAAAGCAGGGATATAGGATTTTCAAATGGGAGGAGGGCATATTGAGGCTACAAATAATACCGATGTTTTTATAGGTGATTGACTTTTCTAAAGTTGTGATATGAGATCATTTTTAATAGCATTAAGCATTGAAATCATATGGGGAAATCGGCCTTTGGGCACTTTCTTCTTCCTTTACTTATTTAAACCGTGGGGTCATATTTGAGAATACAGGGACGTATATCTAGACTTTTAAAAATGTGGGGATTATTGGCGAAAAGCTCCTTTTAATAACATTTAAGCATTGAAAACCTTACGGGGAAATTGGTCTTTCGATACTTGCTTCTTTTTCTAATTCTTCAAGCTGTAAAGGTGTCTGTGAGAAGCGTTCCTACCAACGGCGTGAGGCGTCTGAGTTTTGCATGTTGGTATTTTTTAATAACATTAATGCATTGGAACCTCAGGGGGGATGAATAATTTCTCCTTCTTCTATTTCCTCTTCTTTTGAGATAACTCTTAGATAAAGTCGGTTAACGCCGACGTGACGAAGTTGCTAGTAATTAATAAAACAGGTACACAAATAAATAAATCAGGCGCACGCATAAATCA
>JAUUEB010484725.1:0-10946 GCA_032362205.1 Clione limacina | reverse complement strand
TTGGTTTCAAGGTCATTTCATAGGTCAAGGTCATTTGGGGTCGATATATTTATTTGATATTTGTTGTTATATTTAACTTTTTGAGCTAGAATATTTTACATTTGTTGTTATTTATCTGCACTAAATTATTAATCAAGGTCAGTTTAAGGTCATCTTGAATTGTCAAGGTCATTTACACGAATATGAATGTATGTGTAAATTGAGGTAGAAGTCATATTTTTGTTTATAAGTGTCCACCAGATTGTAATTATACGATATTTATTATTGTCAACTTTATAATTGAAGATGGAAATACTGACAGTTGTTTCAACTTCCGGTTTCCTTGCGCTAGATAACAATTTTAAACACAAATATGTAGTTTTAATCACAAACGCCTTACTTCGATTTGGACATAAATGTTATACTTAAAGTCTATCGGACTCTGATCTGCCTTTCCCATTGTCAAGGTCAAATTGATACTTCAAGGTCATTCTCAAGGTCAAAACGCGTTTTCCTGTGAATTCGACATCTAATTACCACTTTTGATCTTGACCGTAAACTTTGACATTGTCAGTGATACCACCATTGGACTTATTGGTGTCGAAAACATATGTTCTAATGTGTTTTCAATAATTATAGCGGTTTTATAAATAAGAATATTACATTTATTAGTTTTTGGCGGCCATTTTTGTTATGATTGTTATTATGAAGTGCTAAAAACAGTCCCAACCTCTTTTTTTGGTCCATAGCTTTAAATTGTTCAATAACTACAATTTAAACCAACCAATACACATCAGAAAGAAATCAGTGCATTTATAGCGATTTCCAAAGACACTACCCTTTTTTTAGTGACGTTGAGTTTTTTACTATATTTATTACTATAATGTTTTTAAAATAATAATATCGTTTATATTAATAAGAATATTACATTTATTAGTTTTAACCGGCCATTTTTGCTATCACTCTGCTATATAGTGAGATTCTTAGTTGTGGAGATACACTGAAATGGACGGCGGCCATATTGGATTTATGCTATAACTAGAGTTGCCCAAGTACGATTTTTGTAAAACAACGTTTTATCACTCCAAGAAGCATTCTTAACAATAATAATAAATACAAAAATAACTTGATCTCCAAAATTGCAAGGTCAAATATAGTTATAAAAGGGAGACCGCTGGATAAGTTAACTTCATATATTTAATGCAATGAAAAACACTACCAAGGCCAGTTACTCCGTTTACAAATATTCTCATCTTGATGGGCGTGATATTAAGACAAAAAATTACTTATATGTGGGTTAACGAATAGTTTGAAGCAAATTACACAGCTGAGATAAGGCGCGTAGCCAGGTTTTTTTTTAAATGCACGGGGACAATTTATTTATGAGTAGAAATTTAAAAAAATATAAAATGATTTTAAAATATGCGAATATACAGTATATTGGACTCAATGGGGAAGGGGGCTACGACTGTCTGAGTACGTTGTGGTGCTTTGTTACTTCACTTTCAAACTTTGATACAATGTTTTGACCCTTCAAGTTTCGAAAAAAAAATATTATGTTTACAATACCGTTATTTTTCCATTGATTTGATTCATACTTCCTTGCCTTTGTTTATAGCAACATAAATGGTTGAAAAGCAGGATAAATTAGAATTTGCTTTGATTAGAAGCCGGAAGTAGGATCAAAGTTCAGAAAACGAACACCTTATATTAGTATATATAAGTTATATCGTTAGACGTTAACCGTAACCTCTTTTCATACACGGCCGCTACATAAACCTTGATTTATTTATTCAAACGAAATTAAGAACAAATTTTATAATAATTTGCGTGTTACTTTGAGTTGTTTTTTTCATAATCATTTCCAAAATGCAACTGTTAGATATTGCTTATGTTTGCATGAAAAACTGTTTGTACTCGAGAAGCAAATCACAAAGACAAGAAATTATGAGCATTAATTATGTAACATTTTGCCGATTAAAGCACAATTGCATCATACAATAAGCGTTTAGTATACCAAGGGTATACGTTACTTATCGCCTGCGGTGGCTCAAACTTTTGATATACACATAATATTGTCAAACCTTGTTTTATATGACCATATGAGAGAAATAAAAACCTTTAATGTCATTTCACTAGTGGCATAATATTTTGCAAATACATTCTTTATTGTCTCAGTACAGTCAAAAGGTGCTTATTGGTATTTGGACATGTTTTACTTTCTTAAGTAAATATTGACTTGCAGATTAGTAAATATGTATTTATTTCCACCTATCATTGTGTCATGACTAGTTTAATTGATAAATACATTAGCTAAGAAAATTTAACAAAGATAAAGGTAAAGCGAGTCAATTTTATTGATCAAGGAGAGAAATAGAGAAGCAATTAGACACAATGAAACAATAATAATACTTCAATAGGAACTTGGCACGTTCAAGCTTAATGTACTTTACTGTATTATGCTACACAAATAATTAATTACCCTCCATACCTACTTATAAAAGAAAAAAGAGAAACAACAATAACCAAACACAGTCGTCAACCATAGCATTATACTAACGCATATACTTAGGCACAAACCTTTTATCTGGACTTATTAGGTTACAGCTTTAATTTCAACGTCACAATGCAAAAAAAGTTACAAGTTATATGCACTTTGAGACAATTTCTTCCTGTTTGTCACAAAGAAAATGATGAGACGTTGAAGAATATGACACAAAAAGATGTATATCGTTGTAATATGGTGTGAAAAGCGGGTTGTTTATTTTTGCGTCCGGTGTTTGTTATCTCAAAGATGAAATAATTTATATGCAATATTATTGTTATAAAATAATATGCCAGTAAATATATGTTACAGTTGTACAACAGTTCACGGATGTCAAGCTTAACATGTCTAAATAATATATTGTTGGTTGTCAAAGCTTAAAGAAGGCAAGAAATGTATTAAGTTTAATATGTGCGCACCATGGACATGTATCTACTGACATGTAAACCAATCGAGCTATAATAAGTAAAAGTTAAGAAGATATACAACCTTCTTTTGATGTAGCCTTATTTTAAATTTGGGATTTTGCCACGTGACCACTTCCATCTCGTTGCCTCATAGCTTAATGCGATAACCGACACAACATTACTGGGCTTGGGCCCTCTAATAGCTCGGGGCTTGGGCCCTCTAATAGCTCGGGGCTTGGGCCCTCTAATAGCTCGTTAGCGTATTACTTAAGTTAGAGAAAGACAGGTTAGCGAAGCTCTAGAGATAATAGGGATATGAAGAAAAAAGGAGAAGATGGGTTATGTTAATGAGAAAACTGTTAGATTCAAAAATACAACGTGATTTTTTTAGTGCCTCATTTTGAAGTGTATTATGATAAAAGATATCAGCATCTTCTTTACAGTGAAAACTATGGAATTAATTTCGGTTTTGTTTGATACATTTTGCAAGAGTTTTTTACTCCCAGAAACTCAACTCATTTATACTCCATGTCTTTTTTGTATATTTTACATCGTTGTTGTATGTTGTTTTACAAAATCGGTCAATCAGTATGTCGATACATATTATCAATACTGTATTCCAAGTTTTTTTAAAGTTTAAATAAAGACTCTTTAAAAATACTATGCTATAACATACTTAACACATCAGAACTTCATTGCAAAATAAGGTCAATTTTAAGTATTCATTCATTTGTCTACGCAAAGAAAAAAAGTAAAATCACAAATATCTTACAAATTGGATCCCTACAATGTTAACGGGTTGATGTGTTAAGCTCAGTATCAATGTAATTGAAAAGGTCATTAACGACGTCTGGAATAGCAAAATCCCTTCAATTAATAACAGCGATGAGATATTCCAGAAAGCTGTGAGGCGATTGGAGTGGACCGTAGATGTAGTTACTCGGATCAGTGCAAGCAGAAAATTAAGTTGACCAAAAGCGCGCCAAATTAGTCCCTCTTCATAGGTTTCTTGGTCAGGATATTAATGATAAGTGATCAAGAATTCTATTGGGATTTCCTTGTAAGCCTTGTTTTGTATCATGTGAGAGCTTTCTCTGCATGATCAAGAAGCTTATAGTCATGGTTGGTAAGTTTAATGTATTTGCTTTTGAGACACTTTTTGTTCTAGACGTTTTCATAATGTTGTGTTATTATTGCTGTTGTTTATGACAATAGTTATTTTCCGATCTTATTGTTATTTACATGATACGTTCTACGAGGTATAAGGTGATCATATTTACAGATGAGTAAGTTACGTGGGTTAAGTTATTGCTGTTTTGACTTTCAAACCAGTATTTTGGTTATCTTAGCCTGTATTAATATTTCTCGCAAATCACGACTGCTAACCAGAAAAGACAAAACGATAGAGGATTCATCGTATTTTCTAAATTATTTAACTAATTGTTCTCCGTATCCATGATTTGATATTTGAACAGTCCGCTGAAAAGTATACCATTTCTATTCATTTCTTTTTTTTACGTTTTTATGTTTAGTCGATTTTCTATATAAGTGTGAAAGCTAAGCGTATGGCTGTAATCTTTATGTAATAACTGGAAATGCATATCAAGTGTCTTAACGAAACGTCTAGAAGTAAAGCTAGGCAAGATGTTATCGATTATACGAATGCTGAGCAAATTTGTGATCTTTATAATCAGATCCGGAAAGACGTAAAGTTTGCCAGACCTCTTCACTGATGTTGTGTCATGCTGCAGGTTATCTTGCGATGGATGAATGTGCTTTTTCTATCTCTGAAGTGATAAAGTGTTTGCCTACAAACAATGTTTTAGTTAGATTAAATGCATAAAATGTATGGGTCAAGAACATAAACCGTTATCTTTATTAGTTTACTCACAGAAGTAATAAGGCAAAAGTGCACGGCGTAATTGTTCATCTACATTCCTCATGAAGTTGATAAATCAACATTCCGACATTTTCTCATTTTTTTAAATGTATTTCAAACGAACGAATTCATAATTAAAACGACGTTAAAAAAAAGTATTAGTCATGTTTTTTTAGAAGATATATTTGAAATAACTTAGATTCGTATGACTGTACCATCGATTTGATTCTCCTTGTTTCCAGTTTCATCGTTTATGTAACCTTGTTTTCGTATGCAAACAAGTAACTTTATTGTTTTCAACATGTTTACATCATGCAAAGTATCGTTTAGATAGGTCGACTGGTAATATCTTGGTTGATAAAAAGTATACAACATAATATGTCTACATTGCGAAAGAGCGGTATTTATCGGGGACTTAAAAGCAAACATAGAAACACAAAACTCTATGGCCGTTGAGTTAAATATGTGATGTATTTTCTAGTTCAGAAAATAGTGTAACACTATTTTCATAAAGGAACTTTATTGACTCAAAACCATACCAAAATATGTAAGTACTAAGTGTCAGAGGTTATCCCAGTTTGGTTTATTTTCTGAAAAAACACTAAAAGACCATGAGTGATCGATAACATATTATTAACGGGTAATAAAAACAAAAGTATCCATTCGATACTCAGAATGGGTACATTTATATGTTATCAAAAATTATAAATCTAAGGGTGAAGGGTGGCTTATCAGCTCAATGTTGGCTTTTAAGTTGCGTTAAAAAAGAGGGAATATGAACAACTGTCAATTTGTGCTTGGGCTTTCACAGCGATGTTTTTTGGCCTGACGCTTTGGAAAAGCAGTCTATAGGTACCACTTACCACATGCTGAGTCACGCTGTTTTGCCATACCGCACCATGGTCTTTGGTCTTGGGCCATGATTTACGAATATTCAAATAAGGAATGCTTTTAGAGTGTCTTTGAAATGCTTCTTCTGGTTAGCATTTCTGTGTAAATAATGATTTAGGAGTTAAAAGCAAAAGTCACATTATAAGAATATACCGTCAGAACGTTTGAAAGTGTTAAAGAAACACACACTTGCAAACAATGTCCGAATAAGACTTTTTCTGGGAATTTAGTCTTTAAGATTAAAAGATGCCGCTATGAAAATAAGCATCATGTCCATACTTTTGTCACGAAAAGGGTAGCTATGCAAAGCAGAAAGAAGCGTGAAGAGGCTTAGTGTAAGATCACAATCTTCCTTGATGCTGTTTTTGACAGGAAAATACTTACTCGAAAAGACTAAATTGTTCTGTACTTTGGCTTAAACAGAATCATAATACTTGCAACAAATGTCGAAAGTGTTGTTTTGATAGCTAAATGATTGTGTATGCAGACTTCTTAAAAGGTCTTTGTAAGATTCGCAATTTTTTTTGTCTCAAGTTACTTTTCTTAAGACTTCTTAAGATTTGGCTCCAAATGCTTGGCTTGACAGCCGGCACATTCGACACGAGTGGTAACAATACGATTTGTATTCTTCATTAGAAATAAGTATTTTTCATGTATCATTTTTCTATTAGTCCCAACCTTTTTTTAGAACTATACTATGAATATCCTTAGTGTCATAACGACATTTTCATCTTTTCAGTTCATTTTCCGTCGGAGTCTAGACATTTTGGTTTTTAGATGTACTCTGGTTGGATTTATCAGCTCTTGGTGAAACTTTATTCTTTGGTACAATGTAAAAAAGTATTACTAACGTAAAGGTCTTCCTTGCTATAACAATGAAACAGATCACGTAGTCATTTTCCAATTGATTACTCTGGAAATCCACCCGTATTTGAAGAAATAATGGATTCTTGAAGATGAGTCAAATTAATACTGATGAATAGACATGTTTTAGTGAAAGAATTTGTCCTGTTTTTAGATATATATTACGACATCTAGTATCACTGACTGTGACTCGTGTTCTTGTGTTTTGTTTATTCGAAGCTCACTAGTGACTGCTTCTGTTGATTTTGTTTCCCCCCGTGTCTTTTAATATTTTGATGCTTGTTCTTGTAATAATTATTATAAGATATTAATATTTAATTGTCACTTCTGTGTCCAACTATAGTTGTGGCAGTACTGTTGTATCAAAGTAATCATGAACTTTTAATATAAATGATGTATTGTATGAAATACTGTTTTCGTCCAATCCACATGTTTGCATTATTCATTTCGGACACCGATTATTGCATACTCGCGGAGGGTAAGTGACGATCCTGTTTGTGTGTGTGTATCTGTGTTTTTTTCAACACGATAATTCAAAAATATACACGTATTTGACGTTTAATCTGGTACGATCTTGTTAATTAACACGGTGAAGACCTCTTTTTTATTCCAGCAATATCTGTTCACAAATGACAGATTAAGTGAAGTTAAAGTATTTTACAATATGTTACAATGCAACTTTCTTTCATGGCACCATATTACTGAACCTCGCATTTCCTTCCGTTCAACACATAGGTGAACGAACAGAAAGTTCCAATGCTCTTGAACCTTTCGTTGTAGATTACAAAGTTGATTCGTCGTAGTTGCGTTTTTCGTCCCTGCGTTTGTGTGTAAAATGTCCGTCCTACAGGGTCTCTTTTTTTACGGAGAATCTGCCAATTCGTGTTAATATTCTTTTTTTACATAGTTTCAGGTTTGTACTCTATCTGAATATCTTTCGATATTATTTCTTATTTTACAAATTTATTAAAAGCTTGTTTGCCTTTCTTGTTCTCTGATAACAAATATCATACACAGTTATCAGCATAAGTAAGAACCTCTATGTTTTTAAAAATTGAATGCAAACATAAGAAGTAAAACTATGATTCAATTTACCATATTGTAAGCAATTGGCTTGAACGTTGATTTATCTATTTAGCTTCATCGACTAAAATTATAAATAACTGTTTTTCTAGCAGTGAAGCATCTTGTATACACAAATGTATCCGTTGGAACGTAACAATTTTTACATGCAAAACCATAAAATACAAGATACAGGATACTTTATTCATCTTCATGCGTATATCTGTTCTTTTATCTTGCTTATTGTATGACTTTATGATACTAATAGACTCCCCAAATACGCGAAATGTATAATCTGAAAGTGTACAATGGCAAAAAAGACAAGAGCCAATTTAGTACTGACAAGTAACCAGACTATCCATGCTACCCCATTAGACCAAATGGTTGATATACAATACATCATTGTTCTGTATGGTCTTTAAATTCCGAAACGAGAAGTTCTCTAAACAATGAAGTGGTTAATTTGGGGGTAGTCGACCGATTGCAATGATAAATAGCAACACCTATTTTCGAAAATATGCGCAATTATGCTTTAATTCAGCTTATCTTGAGACATATGGATCCTAGTTGATATCAAAGTATCAATCTCCTAGATTTGTGAAGGGAAAGGATCCCAAAACACTGTGTTTCTATTGGTGGGTATTTCCAAGATATTATGCATATATTTTGTTTTAAAATAAATCAACATTTTCTACATTTTCTTTGCCCCTAGGGACATTAATTGACTTAAAAAATGTTTCATCGAGCACAGCCTGTCTAATAGATTGTCATAGTTCGCCATTTATAAATAAAAATACAATTTTCTTTTTAGATGTAATTTTCTGGCTATTTGTGTATACTTTAAATACAATTATAACAACAAATTCATTTATACATTGCATTTCAAGGAGATGAAAGCCGCAATTGAGTATTGAGTCTTGATTTTTGTCATAGTTGAATATACACGTGAAACATAAATTAAGGGCAAAATCTAAGACTCCACAAGCATCCCCCCATTCTAAGGCCATTTAAATTACTGATTGAAATATGAATACTAGATGACAGAGATCTTAGAGAATATTAGTATAGCGAATAGTGAAAATGGTTGCAATATAAACATTGTTTTTTAATATATTTGCCTTTTAATAAGTTGTTGCTATTTTTTACAATCAGTATGTGATTTTTGTTCCATATTGTGGTATTGTCTGAAGAAAGTGTATCAATAAATATATGTTAATACTCATTCAAAGAAATGCGTATTTATAGCGTTAAGTCAAAAGGATCTCACTTGTTTTCATCAATTTGACTATATCAATATTCATCATTATCGGATATTATTGCATTCTGGATCGAAACATGCCATAGACTTTCGTCCACTCAGCAGCATAACCGAATACCTGTCGGTGTTGTAAGTTTACTAACGCTAATCACTAAACCGGCTGTATTCTCAGAAAGTATGTGTGTGTGTTTTTGTTGCCTACTGAGGTAATAGTATATTGTACAATATGATGACCTTGGAAATGTGCTGTAAATTTGCTAAATGCTCTATATTATTATAATTATTATTATTATAATTATTATTATTATGATACGGGAGCTATAATTCAAATCGATGAATAGAGGGCTGAACGTAGTCATCAACAGGATTAAGGTTTCAAAACTCAAGTTTTAATATGTACAACCACAATTCGATTAGAATGAATGATGAGACAAACTGTATTAGTTTTGAATATTATGCAAACAACGAAGGGAATGAACACATACTTAATTACATAAACAAAGAGTTAAGTGCCTGTTTTGATTATAATATCGGTAAAGTTGTCGGTGTGTCAATAAGACAAATAATCATTATCATCAGACAGTTCTCCATTTAAATTGTCCTATCCCAATAAGTGGAAAATTTTACGATGAAAAGGCTATTAGTCAGCCGCTTTATAGTTCAACCTTCTGAGCTAATCTCCTTTCCAATTGAGGTAACTTCCAGTTTGACTCTTGAGCCCTAGCGTTCGATGTTACCCGAGGCAAAGCAATATGGAATCCAAATTGTGTTGTGATGTTAATTCTTGGCCTTCATTGGCTTTTCTTTTTAGGAATAGCTATTGGCTTTGCTAGCTTCGTAACGATTGATTCATAAATAGAACTCCATAGGTATTATTATTAGTATATATAATGATTTTGTTTTCAGTACTTTTTTAGCAAATATTATTGGAACCTTGAGTTTGCTGAATTGTTTATGTAGTGCGTAGATTGAATAAAATATTATTCCTCAATGTTTTGATTTTTTGAAACGGGTGGCTTAAACGTGCAAAACCTTAAGCTGATAAATTTCCTTAATCCTTTAAGAGTGCTTAAGTTAAAAATATGTATGCCTAAATATTTCATTACTAAATCTTTGAAAAAAGTAGGAATTTCAAACGAGAAAGGTAATCTAAAAATAAAATATGTTATAAGGAAATACACAACTTACGGATGCAGTCTTTTAGATGATTGAGTATCTTAACAGAAAACATACATTTTGTTATTAATAATTTTCTATTGAAGTGTACCACACCTACATGAACATGTATCGAGTTATGAAGAGTTTTTGAATCTATTTTACTCGGAAAACGACGGATCCTGGAACCAAGATTTTTTAGCTTACGGGTTCAGTACTTACTTGCAAACTCGCTGGGTCAGTATGATCGATTCCCGAGATGCCATCAGGTCTGGTTCTTAAACCGGTGACCCAGGTTCGATTGCCTAGTGGACACCTATTTTTCCTACATGAAATATTCGTATCAGCTTAACATCTTAATCAAATAACCTAGTACCATTGAAAATTACAATCAATTAAAAGCAATCGAAATCTTATGACGCTTTAGCTCTGACTGTAAGGATTTCTATCCACAAGCCGGTGTCATTTGGTCAACGTACCCTCAAGTCTCAAAAACGCTGCAAGCTCTCGTGGTACAATGTGTAGAACTTGGGTATGGAATGGATAACGATAAAAATCACCATTTTCTTTTAAATCAGATTTGTTTCATTACCGTTAATTTTAGGCAAGCACAAGTACTGTTGCCAATTTTTAAATATTCAACGAAAGGTCGAAAAAATTAAACCAGGTTTGGGATTCGAACCCACGCAAGTAACACTGCAGTCGTCTATAGCCGAGGAAGGGTACTTACCACTGTACTATCCTGGCCAAAGTTCAAAGAGCCAACTTCTAGTTATAATCTTTCCATAATTTGACCTTTATGATTTTAGCTATTCATCGCGTTAAAGCACCTTGTGTAGTGATTATGACGCTAAAGGAGTTGAATACAGTTTTACCATCTCTAAAACCGTCCGTGGAAATGATGAT
>JAUUEB010484714.1:0-10947 GCA_032362205.1 Clione limacina | reverse complement strand
ACTTAAGTAGTACTTAAGTACTGTTTTTTCTGGTACTCAGGAAAGTACTTAAGTACTATTTTCTGACTACTTGAACAGCTCTGGTCATGGTACAGTGATAATGTTCAGGATTTATCTGGAGTTTCAGATATTTTTAAAGGGAAATAACAATATAAAAAGTCATAGATATGCAACAAAAATTGTTATTTTCCTTTAAAAGTAAATTTATTTTGGTAGGATGAGTTCTATTCTCTGCATGGTACACTGATCTCACTGATCTGTTCTCACTGATCTGTCTTAGATATCAAAATTGCTCACTTTAATCAAGTGAAATATTTTATTACTTAAATTTAGAATCATCTCATGGGTAATAGGCTATTCATCAAGATAGCTAGCTGTCAAATCTTTACATCATCTACTTAGTAATATATCAGCAAGTTTAATGTAAATTGCTAATTATTATGAATTAAGAAACGTTTTTGGCAAATACAATGGCTTGAAAGTATGCCACTAACCTATGCTTCTGAGATGAATCTTTTACTACATCAGTGAGTATAAAGTTTCTCATATGTTGATTAATACATCATATATTTTTAACCCACTAAAAGAGCAATAATCATTCTGTTATTTCTCATACTCTCCCAGGAAAAGCTAGACGAGCGAGATCTCCAGCTATCAGGTCTGAAGTCTGAGTTGAAGGAAAAGGAACATATGAGCAAGCAGACGAAGGACGACTATGAACGTCATCTGGAGGAGATAGACAGGGAATATAGGTAAGAACATGAACCATGAATACTTTAATATTTATGATTCTATTTTTTGACCAAACTGATATTTGGTCTTTCCTTGCATTCTGAAAAAATAACTATTTGGAGTGAAATATTGTAAAGCATAATATAAAAAGAAAGAGGAAAAAAAGTGTCAATTCTTAATGTTCCTATCTGTATTTTTATGTAAAAGCAAGATGACGAACTAGAATCTTGTTCAGATCCTTATGACATATTTTTTGGATGGAGCAGTTTGCCCAATTTTGTTCCAACTTTCATGATGACAAAATTTGTGATTTTTGTTTCGTAAAGAATTAAAATTGTGTAAAAACCATTGAGGTTTATGTGATCAATTTGTTCATGTTGTGAGAGAACCTTCCTAAATGTCTTTTCTTGTGGCTCACTGGTTAAAGCATCCATCTCAGGAGTGAAGGGTCTTGAGTTTGAATACCAACCTGGCAATAACTAAGACTTTTACTTTTAAGAATGAATAGATTAGCAGTCTCACAATCTGTGCTATGACTGTTGATTCTAACGAGAAAACTGTCAGTTGATAAAATATATGAGTTTTGCTAAACCTTACATCATATGTGAGCCAGAAAGTCTATGTCTTAGTTAGAATGTTGTTGATGTAATCTACCATGTGTAGACTGAGATGTAAAAAGCCTTTGCAACAAACAAAAGCAAACCTTCCTTAATGTTAACTTTCTTCTCACAGCCAAGAGAGAGATGACCTTGAGCAGCACCTTGAGGACCTCAAGTCTGAGTTGTACTCTGCACATGACAGACAGGCCTCTATGACAGACACAATGACCACAGACATGTCTGAGATGATCAAAGAGAAGGATGACATCATTGCTCAGCTGGAGGATAAGGTCAGTTTTTGTCACTGAAATATGCGTCTTACTAAAAAAAAACATATACACCCTTGAAAATGAAGCATATGCACGTGGAACATTGTCCTGATTTTTCACCTTGGAACAAAATTTGGGAGTCCAAACCTTTGAGACATACAGCGTATGAAGATGTTTGCCATTGCTTTCATGAAGACTTTTCTTTGCTGGATCTCATAAAAACTTACTCCATTTTACTGAATGGTCGGCAGTATTGCTAGAATATTTTGCTGGAATTGGGAATCAAACTCTTGTCACACACGTGATGGCCAATGTCTCTTTTGCTTTTCTTATTTATTAAAGAAAAATATTTATGATATATTGGAGTTTTAATTATGAAATTTTGATATGTATGCTTAGTTTAGTTAGAAGGTTCGAGGTAAACGCGAACGAAAGAAAGAAGAAGAAGAAGTTAGGATATTTAATAAAAAATTAAATTAAAAATACCCATGGAAATGTTCACATAATTAATGAAGAGTAAATTTACCTTCCAAAGGCTATGAAATAAAGATTGACTATTATTCTATTATGTAATCACAATATCTTGATCAGAAATAATCAGACAACTGAGCAAATGTTAAAGAGTCAGCTTGACCATCACATGGCCTCAAGGAAGTTGAACTAGACCATGGGAGTAGGGGCAATATTTGTAGGGAGTTTGCTTTGAAAACACTTATAGCTTGATGTATGTGTCAAATTACCAAAGCATAACATTTTTTTGAACATTGAACACTAAGGTCAAGCTAAAAGTTACTTTTTTCTCCTCCAAGTAGTATGAAACTGAATCAGGTGAACTATGGGTGTAGTAACTCTAAAAAGAGTTGGTTAAACAATTCTCTTATCTAATCATATGTTATTTCCTATCTTGTGTACAGATGATTGAGACAGACAAAAGACTTATTGAGATGTCTGAGGAGCTTCACGCTGAGATGGGTGAGAATGCAGAGATGGCACATACACTAGAGATACTTCAGGGAGACAAGAGGAAGTTGTTGAGTACTATGGAGCAACTTGAGTCGCAGCTCATAGCTGTCAGAACCAAGGTAGCTAGACACAGAGATCTTTATGCATACAGTAAACTTGCTCAAAGAGGCCAGTTATTATCAGGAGCCAACCTGGCCGCCTACTGCAAGTGGCCTCTTACAGCAAGTTGACATTAAATGAATCTTATAGAGAATAAAATTGGTCGCGCTCAAAGGTGTGGCCACTTACCGCAGGTGGCCACTTACCGCAGGTGGCCACTTACCACAATTGGCCGCTGAGCAAGTTCAACTGTATTTTAAATATTTGGTTAATGTCACAGTTATGATGTTAATATATAACTCTTTAATGTATCTCCACTATTTTCACAAGTATCAAAGCAAGTTCCTGGATTTTTCACAAATCATGTGATGTATAAAATTAGCATAATTTTGATAACTGTTGAAAATAAGGACACTGTAGAATAAAGCACCACTAAACGGCTAACCTTACTACCTTCTGAAAATGTTGGGTGCAAAAGTCTACTTCATTAAATCATGGTGAGATGGATATGGTTTTCTTGTATCTATAGAGAGGAAACAATCTTGAGACTAAAAGTAGCTAACAGACAGTTTTTAATTTGCTTTAAAACCCCTCTTCGGCTTATTAGCACTTTAGCACAAAAAACAACCGAATCCCCTGTGAAAAGTTCGAACACAGTAGCATAAAACTAACACTTCTTTATATCGTAGTGTTTAGCTGTTTGAAACAATGAACTACTTTTCAGCTCTTGCAGTTCAAAGACACTCAAACGGTTGGATCGCGGGGTTCCTAGCAACCGGTTCGTGATATAACCATTCTCACAGTTTGGTTATTTCAACGACTAATGAACCCGGCAGTTCTAGCAGTTCAAAGACGCTGAACCGGTTGGATCGTGGGGTTAAGACATACTGATTCTCTCAGAATGGTTATTTTTACAAACCTACGAACCGGTTGAAACTGCGAACTTGTTCTTTTCTCAGTTCAACGATACTCAAACGGTTGGATTGCGGGGTTCCGACGAACTAGTTCAAGACATAACTATCCAAGTGAAACAACTCGTTGCGACTTACAACTACATTTCTGTCTACGAT
The DNA here is from genome assembly GCA_032362205.1 of Clione limacina. NCBI lineage: Eukaryota > Metazoa > Mollusca > Gastropoda > Pteropoda > Clionidae > Clione > Clione limacina. The sequence continues at coordinate 7,215 of JAUUEB010484714.1, read as the reverse complement.
GACTTTCACCTTGATTAATGACTTGTTTTGATTTTTGAATTGTAGGTAGGTGTTGCACCTAGATTCGTCGCACTTATATTCTAGTTGCTATTGTACTGTATTGAACTAGTTTTAAGTTATTCTTTGGTCTTTACTCATACATATATCAAAATCGGCCACCTTTACTCTCCGGTATTTATCACATATAAATAGTATATTGTTTGTTTTGATATATTTCCCGATCATCCCATGTATTGGCGTTATGTTAATGGGATGGGTAGTGGGTGGCGTCTGTCCGCCATAAATTCTTTAGCTTCGGGAATGGTCAAGGTCGTCTGTTTGCGTAAAACAAAAACTCCTTTGCACGTGCACTGGGACTACAAAACTTGCTGGTCACTACGTTCTATTATGTCATCAAAGGTGCTGACGTCTGGCGTACTGACGTCCACCTTGGTGTCGACTGGCGCTGATGTCTGACCGCATATCTTACGTAATTTTCTCCGGTCAATGATTTTTCAGTGCTTTGATTTCAACATGTCCGTAGATCACTCAATAATAAGTTATGTGTTTATTCAATTTCTTTAGTTTCTAGAAGATTAGTTAAAGGGGTGAAACATGTAAATAACTTTTAAAAAAATGTTTCCCTTTATTATTTAAAAAAAAACTGGTTAATGGTTAAATACAGTTTTTTTCATTTGGTTAACCAAACTATCCAGTTGTTTCAAAAGCCTGTCCATGGACAGGACTGCTAACAGATGTGTGGTTCATGTGTAACCTGTTTTACTTTCTGTCCAGGTGTCCGGGTTTGAGTCTGAGAATTTAACACTGAAGAAACATCTTGAAGAGTTACGTCGAGAAAACAGCCAGCTGCATAGGAATTTAAGCAATGTTGAGCAGACCACCAAAGAGGGAGCTGTTGTCAACCAGGAGCGGGTGATACTGCAGAAGACAATCGAGGATCTTAACACTCAGATATCAAGTCTACAGGTGCTCAATGTTTACATTCTTATCTTAGTTCACATTTTTAGACATTTGAAATGAATTAATTTATGCTCAAAGCATAATTTGTGTGTCAAAAATTGAATATTTCTTTATTTTAACTTATAAGACTTTAGTATGAGGATGAAATAGTTTGTGAAGTAAATATTATGACCTTTAACCTTTTCTGGAGCTTGCACAAATAGAGATTAGCAAAGACATTTCCTTGAGTTGATGAATAAGTTGTTAATATTTCTCACCTTGTAATTCAGACTATCATATAATTTTTCTAATGAATTATATAAAGACAAATACTGGCTTATGGTCATTTCTTGGTAGCTGGTATGCAAGGATATTTGTGGATATGGATAATGTCTTTTGTAATGTCTAGTGAGCCCAGAGCAATTTGAAAGTTTTGGTTCATAAAAATAAAAAATGTGTATCAATCATATTGTGTATGAGATGTATATTGTTTGATACAATTATAATTAGCCTTTTAATAGAGGTTATTTGTTTGGTCATGATTTTTTACTTTCCAAATTCTTTCTATTTTTTATAATTATATTATATTTTTATGCAGTAAGTTTCATTTCAATTATTTTGTCAGCTTCATATCTTCCTTCCCTGTGTGCCTTCTTTTTACCTGCCTTTCTTTAGTCTTATACCTGATGTTATTTCTATTTCATACTCAAGTACCTTTAGTTGTGAACATAATTATGACATCTGGTTTCAACTTCTTTCTTCAGACCCAATTGGAACAGGCAGATAGTGCCATGGAGAGAGCATCTGTGGTGGATAGAGGTTCCAGTTCTGTGAGCAGCATCTCAAGTCTCTCTGATGACCACCACCATGATCTCCTTCACACTGTGCTGTTAGCCGACTCTCGCCTGAAGGAGGTCAATGGCATGCTGCACATCCTAAGGCAGAACTTCGACGCTTACCTCAACTCCCTTCCTGAAGGCAGCCAGAAGCAGACGATTGCTCTGGCAGATCTCATTGAAGATGTTGGGCAAAAGTGTCAAGATATTCAAGACACTTTGAGAGATTCTCAAGATGGTAACGTCACTCCTACTGAAGACGGGGACTACAAGCATGTTGTGACAGTAACAGCCCTGTCAGGAGGTAGGGCCATCATGGATGAGTACAAAGGATTGAAGGTCAAGTTTGACCAAGCTGTGTCTGACCTGAGGATTGTCAAGAAAAACTTAACAGATCAATCTTCCTCATACGAGTCTTTGCGCCTGGAAGATCGCCAGCTGAAAGAAAAATTAGCTCACTTAGAGGGTGCATACAGCCAGCAGCTTGTGCAATTGATTGCTCGGGTTGATTCACTCAACCAGACAGTCGTCAATGTTGTCCAGTCTCCGCCCACATTTTCTCCAATTTTGACCTCCAATGCCACATCTGTGATAAACGACATAGAGCAACAGTTACAGGATCTAGATGACAACATTTCCTCTCTAGAGCAGCAAGCTGCCAGCAGAACAGTTACTTCTCAGTCTTCTGATGACCAAGGTCTTATCAACGAGCTGGAGACTGTCCATTCTCAACTTGAGGACACAAACTCCAAACTTGAGTCCCTTGGCTCATCATTAGCTGCTTGCCCCACTGGTTCAACTCTTGTCAACAAAGTTGAGGCCTATAAAGATAGGTTGGGCTCATTATCTGAAACAATGCAGGCCTCAGTCGTTCCTTCAGGAGCTACACCTGTTAGTGCCTCTGCCCTAAGCAGCACTTCAAGGAACACGGAGGCAGCTGCTGCAGGTTTGAATTCTTGTCTTCTGCAAATCAAAGAGAAGATTCAAGAGATAGGTGAGCAGCTTGATTCTCTTGAGGATGAGGAGGATTCTGACAGCGACGATGAGGAGAATGAGCATATGAATGTAGAAGACATTCGTGAGAAGCTCGCCTGTCTTACAGAGTTTATTGAGCAGCACTCTAAGCTGTCCAGTCCTGACTGGGAGCTGCTCAGGCTCATGACTCTGCAAAAGGAGAAAATTGAGCATCCGAAAGAACCAATGGACACTGATTCTGTGAGTGAAGAAGACAGTTTAAAACAGTATGCAGACCGTCTCTCTTTAGAGGCTGTTATTCTCTCAGAGATGGGACACATACTGCAGAGCAAGGACTATCTGGTGCCCGAGGACTCTGTTAGTCGACAGATTGATTCCCTCAGTGGCCAGCTGCTGTCACTACACCACATGCTGGACACTGAGATAAGGACCATGCACTTTGACGACCCTCAGGCAGATCTACTTACTTCCTATTCTGAACTTGTGGCAGAGAAAATTTTAGTGAACTCTCAGTTAAATTGTAGCACATTTGATCAAAAGACTCACATGGCAGCATCTGGTGATACATCTTCCTTAACTATCCAGCCCGTTTTGCTGGCCACAGAAGCAATACTCCGTTCACAGGTTGACTCTTGTATTTGTAACAACATGGATCATACTGTTGATGAGATTCTGGTTCTTCCAACCTATCTTACCTCCAGAGCTCTTGTTCAAGGGGAGCTAACCTATGCTCTTGCCACCCTTAAAGAGCGGTTAGTGAGGCAGCCTGAAATTCTTCAGCCTGGTTTGCCCAGTTATCAGTTCATGCTGCAGCGGCTCTTGGAGCGCCAGAAAAAAGTTATGTCTTCAATAACAAGTTACGAACAGCAGTTGACCCACTCTCTAGCCGTCATTATCTTCAAGGAGAGCGAGGAAATGACAATTGTGGAGGGTCCAGAAAGTGTTTTAGAGGCAATGTGCTCTGAGCTTTCTACCATAATAGAGACACATATCCAACAGTACAAAGAGAAGTGCCGAACTGCCAGTGATAAGCATTCTGCACGCAAGTATGACACTATTGTCAATGAACTTCGGTGTGTGAGAGAGACGATATTAGAGCAGATTAAGTCACAGCATGAGGCTTACGCACAAGATCCAAGTTCTGTGAGAGACTCTAGCTTAGACATTCCCGTCCAGTCACTGGACAACACGATAAGTAAATTTGGAGAGATCCTCACCCTTAAAGCAGTTGTGATAGCCACATCAAACTTCCTTTCAGAACTTTTAAAAATGGGCAGCGTTGTGTTGACAGACTTAGATCTTGAATCAGACTCACAATGTGATGATTATGTGTGTATAGAGAAAGGACTCAACAGTTTTGTGTTAGCTTTAAGTCAGGCCTTACAGGCCGAGGCCCTGTCTAAGGAAGCTTTATCGCGCCGGGTGTTAACGCCATCTAGTCAAACCGGTGATGATATGAAAGAAAGAGAACTTGAAAATATTGTACTTAGAGTGCCTGACCTTTCTTACTTTCCTGATCAGCTAGGCAAGAGGACAGGAGGTTTGGTACGAGAATCTGTGTTTAGTGCCCAGCTCACATTTTCACTATTTAAGCAAAAACTGTTGCACACGAGAGAGATGGGTCAGATGAAGTTACGTAGGCCAGTCAGGGTGAGACCAGAGGTCAATTCAGAAGAGAGTCATGACTCGGACGATACTCTGGATTTGCAGAACGATTTCCATGTAAGCCTTGGCTTTGTATTTATGCAATATTATTGTTAATTATTTCTACTTTATGGAGCGGATTATTTTTACATACATAACTCTGAATTATGTGTCATCATCATCATCATCATCAGTTGGGTATGAGTTGTTATCTTGCATCTCTTTTACAAATTAGTTTAAACTTAGAGAGAGAATGAATGAATTTTTATAATTTACAAACTACTGTTGAACATGTTTTTTTTGCAAGCACTTTATTTCCATGTATTTTGCAAGAAATTGCTTATTTTGATAAACATAGATCCCTCTCAAAATGTTATAGGTAACAATCTAAGAACGTCATTCGTGACATCTGTCCTATAGTTAAGAAATAAGAGAAGTGTAAGGATCGAAAAGAGGACAGTCTCACTATATGAGTAAGAATTGGTACAAGCAATAAAATTTAAGGTCAACGCATGCCTCTGCAACAGTTCAAAGTTGCTTGCTGCGAGAATAAACCATATCATACCTCTATAGATCATAAAACAAAGACAATCGCCCTTTGAGACTGGTTGGGATTCGCAAAAATAAGCCTCTCGCACAAGCTAATTTTCTGAATTAAAAAATGAAAGTGCTTGCAAAAAAACTGCTGTACAGTATTTCTTTACTCTTCACAAGTTGAATGTGTCCGTATAATGATCTTTTATGTGTATGGCACTGTGTATTAAGATATTTACTTGTTATCATTGTCATGTTGCTGATCTAGAGGTACGGTGATTGACTCAGATATTAGGTCCTTGGTGTACACTTTGCAACGTTAACAGTAGCACTGTTGTGAAAATAACTCATTATTCATTGTTCAGAGATGAGCATTTTTAGGGTTTATCAGGATTTCGGGATTTTTCTAAAGGGAAATAACAATATAAAAGTCATAGAAAGACAACAAAATTATTTCCCTTTAAAAAGTGAAAATTTTAGGATTATTTTGTGGTTGGAGACTTAAAACAAAATGTTACACTGTCTAGAAAAACAAAGACAGGCTGTCACCATTTGTGCAGAGGCTTGTCACCACATCTCTGAGAAGATGATAATATTGATAAAAGAATGTGAAATGTTGTCTGTCAAGATGCCCTCATAACTGGATAGGGTTGACTGTTGAGAACAGATAATTTAAACTGTTAGTGTTGCTTTGAATTTAAGCATAACTGTGAACAGCTATCTTTAGATTTAAGTCCTTTTCCTTGATTAATTTTCTTTTTACCATCTTAATTTTAGACCCTAAGAATTCTTATTGTGTTTGGTTTGATTCATACACCTGTTGCTAACTCTAGCTCAGTCAGCTTGGTAATAGCAAACCCTGAGGTCTAATCTTAGGTTAGTGATTGTTTTACACTTGTGTTAAAAACTCTGATGCTTTTGTTGCTCCAAACAAAGACCACTATTCAACCTCAGAAAGTACTCTGTTTTTAGAGTTCCACAGTTTTGTCTTGGGTCTGAAATTTGTATTCTCAAATGTAACCGTAAATTGATTAGATTGCAGGTTTTTCGCCTACATTTGATTTTTCTCTGCTTATTTGTAAAGGTAATGTACTATTAAGATGATTTTTATTAAGGCCCGAAGTGTAGAAAGTTGTGCCAAAATCTGTCAGGGGCTGGATATTGGTCTGGATTTTTTCCTCATAAGCTGTGGGAACCCCATCTATTATTTAGACTGCTAGAATATTTAATTGCAAAGGAGTGGCATTAAGTAAGGAAACCACAATATAAGCCATTGAAGGGAATGCTTTTGGCATAGAGGGGAGGGAGGTCCTCTGTTCTAAATTAAGTTCTAGCATTCTTGTCCTGGCTGTTTTTCCAAGACCACCACACAATTGTGACTGATTTACAAATTTAAGTTCTGATTTGTGATCATGTAATCAGAGGCTATTTTGTTTTGTGAGTATATAATCAGCATCAAAAGAAAATTCATAAGCCTATGTGCTTGAGAAAGAGGAAAGAGAATGGTGGATTTGAGTTTTTGTGTATTGAGGATTTGAAAAAATAGTTATTTTTTTAAAACTTCTCATCTAAGGGTGTAGTAACTAGCTTTTATTGTTATGAGTTGTGTTGATTCAGTAATTTTTAGTACCTTAATATTAGTAGTCGACCAACAACTAAATGAATGATCAACCATAGTGGTCTCTCCTGCATGACATGGTTTTGAATGTTTGAAATAAACAAGGCTATCGACCGTCTCTCCATGGGAGAGCTTTTGTGGATTGCAGGTTCTTTTGAACTTTTCACCTACTAGGCTTTGCAAATTTGCTTAATTATTTATCTCAAAATGAATAATATTTTCATTAAGCGCATAAAAAACTAGTAAAATGAGTACTTATAGAGAGTACAACGACGCACATCAGACACAAGTAACAAAGAATATAGCAAACAACTCAAGGGCCATAACTCTGTAAACATATTTTTCAGAAATTTGAGAAAAATATTTTTAGAAGGTCCCTAGAAGAAGAGCCTGTGTGCAATATTTCAGAGTCTTAACTCCCAACGATGCGTCCACAGCCTAAATAACGTAAAAAGGGACATAACTCTGTCAAAACTGTTTTGTTTTCAAAACATTGGACTCCAGCTTTTAGGGACCCACGAATTAAGCCTCTGTGCAAAATTTCAGATTTCTATCTTTAACGATGGGACTACAGTGTGTTCGCAAACAATTAACAAAGACATATAATAAAATACTCAAAGGGGCCATAACTCTGTTATTAAATTGAAAATTCAAAAAATTGTGAAAGAT
>JAUUEB010484703.1:0-10947 GCA_032362205.1 Clione limacina | reverse complement strand
CAGACAGTGAGAGAGAGAGAGAGAGAGAGAGAGAGAGACAGAAGCAGAGAGAGAGAGAGAGACAGAGAGAGAGACATACAGAGAGAGAGACAGACAGAGATAGACAGAGAGAGACGAATTGATTTCGACTTTTTATTATAGCACTGTTGGTATAAGAAATATGTAAATGGAAAATTTTCAAACGTACATTTGAATCCCCCCCACTTGAGACTCACAATGCTTTTAATCTGCACAATTTATAATTTATCTCATTATTAGTTTGATAAAATACAGGGTTAACCCCCCCCCCCCCTTCAGAACTCTGGCTACGCACCTGTAACGAATTTACCGGTGTTTTTATAGGTGGACTTGGCTGAGCTATTAACACTTAATAAATTGCATACCATAGGCGTTTTTCTAATGATTTTGATGTAAATGGTTGCATTCTACGATTTTTAATTAAAATATGTATTAAACGGGTGGGGATATTAGCCCAAATAAGTTCTTTTTTTATACTCTTTATGTACTGGAAAATAGTGGCGGGGATTCGTTATTCTTTTTTTTCTGATGTTAAGCACCTTCTTAGGAAATCGGGTAACTTTGAAGCGACGAAGTCGCTTTATTTCTATAACAAAATACACTGTTTTTTATGAGACCCTTTCTTAATAACAGTGAGGCATTAAAATCATATGGAGATATTGCCATTTGGACACTTTCATTAGTTTTTCAAATTGTGGCGAGAAGCGCCTGAGGTTTGCATGTTGTTTTTTACAACACTTATGCATTGAAACCTCAGTTGCGAATAAATAATCTCTCTTCTTTTTCATTTGAGCTATTTTAGATGAAATCGGGTTATGGACGAAGTCGCTAGTATGAAATAAAAGAGAAAAATGTATTTTTATAGACACCCTGTACTATATTTTACTTGTCTACATTAGTATTGCGTTATAGGGAACAGACAATCACTTTCAGTTTTAACTTACCGTAAATTTACTTCCTTGGTTGCTTGAAATTCCACAAACAAGTACAGCAGTATCCCCGCTATTGACTGTCACAACTCTTGGTCTTGCTATTGCACCAGGCAGTAAATAGAAACAAAGTGAAAATGAGCTAAGTTGTTCATATATATATATAATAGGTTTTAATATGTCTATGCCATATTCACATAAACTGCTTTCCGGTGCGCTGCTGCAGGAACTTCGCGCGGATTTTTGGTTTCTTTTTCGATAGTCGCGTCCAATCATGAAGTGCAAGATTAAGTTCATGAATTGTGCTTATTTCTTCAGGAGCTCGCTAGTGTCGTGGTAAAGCGTCGGTCTACTAACTAAAAGTGTCGGGGTTTGAGTCTCAGTAGCGGCAATTTTTCTAAAGTTGTCTACAAATTCAGGATTATACTCGTGATTTCCCAAACATCGGAAAATGATTAAAGGTAGTTTCCCAAAAGTCGGAAGATGATTGACGATAAGTTCCGTGTCGTCACAATTGACGATTCAATGCAATAATGCACGTGCAAAGCATCATGGTTCACGTGTATTATGGCAATATAACTGCACGATTGATTACATATAATTATATACGGAAATACAATCTAGGGATGTAATTATATAGGTTATAATACCTATGTGTAGTTGTTTATCTAAATACTGTTGATTATAATATATTGATGCAGTTGTGCATACATTTATTATATGATAATATTAAATGAAATAAATACAGAAAACGTGTAGCAAAAGAAAGATCGAGAAGGAAAGACATAGCTTATCGTGAAAACTCCATCTACATCTGGACTCGGCATCGGCTGTTAACGAGAGGTTTATTGCATTTTAATTATCTTAAACGACAACTTCGCGGTTATAACTAAACACAAACTCGCTCTTTCTTTTCAATGTGTCTTTCATTTGCTGTTTAAGTATGTTGGTGAAGTATTGTTAAAGAGACAAAAAAAAACTACAGAAAATTGTTGACACTGTTAAGAAAGAAAGAAAGAAAGTGGCACAAAAGGCCATGTTTGTAAAAAAAGACCACAGGCCGCACCAGGAAATAAGCAAAATAGTTGTAGGTGGGAAGAATCTTGAACAGGTGAAAAGCTTCAAGTACCTAGTACACAAAATCAATGAAGACGATCAGTGTAAACAAGAGATAACCATAATAATTGCTCAGGCAAAATCAACATTCATGAAAATGAAAAATATCTTGATATCCAAGGATATATCTATGGGGCTTAAGATCCGACTCATGCAATTATATACTTGTTTACCAACTAGTACTAGGAGTAGAATCATGACCTCTCTACAATAACAGTGAAAAGGGGCTAAAATCATTCAACATATGGTTGTTTAGCATAATTTACAGGATCAGCTTGAAAGATAAAATAAGAAATGCGACATCATCAGAAAAATTGGTACACAGAGAGAACTTCTGGTTGCTGTCAGATCAAGCAAATTCAGATACTTCTGCCCAGTAGCAAGACACGGTGGATAACCAAAAACAGTTATGAACGGGAGAATCCTGGAAACCAGAGGGAGAGGAAGAAGAAGACAAAATGGACTGACGACATCAATAGCTGGACAGGAAAGACAATCCCATACTGCCTACATTTGGAGCACAACAGAGGGACTTGAAGATACGTTGCACTACGACCAACGATGGATGGCAACTATGCAAGTTAAGGCACAATGTTGGAGTCTTTATTATCTATAAAAAAATTTATGCACACATTTTTCAGAAAGTTGTTGTTTAAAGTTGATTTATAAAGAATTAAGTTGGCTTTCAAAATACATCCTATGTCTTAGCGTTTTAATGATGTGGACGTAGTGAGTATTCTACGTCAAGACCTAAGACAAATATGCAACTGTTATTAAAAGTGGATCTGAGCTAAATCTTGAATTCATTTGTTAAAAATTATGTATATATTGAAAACTAAAAGAAAATTGTTGACACTGTAAATAAAGAAAGTGACACAAAAGACCTCAACATGAATGTTAGTAAAACAATAATTTCCAGGTAACTTAAACTCTTATCCTGGTTTAGATTGTTACTTTTGAACTCCAGTCCAGGAAAGGCCAATGAGATAAATCTATTATTTTATTATATGTATAATGTGTATACGATATTTCATTGAATGATGACAAAATAATTGCATTTACCAATCACCATAGCTGAACTCAAAGTGAACACAGTTATACATGCAACCAATGATATTCCTTTGCTTCTCAAAAGTGCCATGACTTCCAATAGATGTTAGCATATCAAATATAAATCACCACAGTCTGTTGTTTTGTAAATAATCATAAACTATATTTATTCCGAGCAGTTGAAGAAAAGTCCACTTTCTCTAGAATGATATCAACAATAATATTAGCAGGTTATATAGCGTTAGACAATTCAGTCATGTGGTATTTATTTTACATATTTTGTTCTAGAATGTTGACATTATGCATCAACTGCGTGTCTGTATATTAATGTTTTTGTGTTTTAACAATGGCGTCGTATGTACAACTTTGGATGATTAACTTGTAAGATGAGATTTTAGATAACCTGATTAGATTAGACTACTAAAAAAGGATAGTGCGCAGAGAGATTGCGTCATCGGAGGAACAATTTAAAAAAACAAACAGAAAACAAACTGCGTTTCTTCAGACGTAATTTAACCACGACATGTGGACAACTTTGGATGTGTTTATCAAAAAAAAAGTTAATTATATATCACATAAAACAAAACATATTCGTCATATTACACATGCATTTTAACCAGAATGAGATCAACCTGCATAATATCATCCACGCGATAAATTACAAATTATACCACTTAGTGATATAAACCTTTCAATCAAGAACTAACTTCGACAAATTGATTAGAAAAAAGTGTTTAAAAAGTCAAGATAAGCAAATCAACACAACGAATGAAATCTTTCAAACGATAAACTTTCTTTTGATCAAGATCAACTGCCAAGCACACGAAGAAAAAAAAAGTAATACTTAGTGACTAAGATCTCGGTGACTAAAACTTAGTTAGCAATATGCGAAATGAACAGAGTTTGTTTTAAAAGGGGAGGGGAGCGCTGGCCCATGGTTTTGCCTTGCAAAGTACGCATATAATAAAACATACGAGTATTATTTGAACACTATATCTTTAAACACAAATGTTAAACAAATTGTCTTATATATATATATCATATATTCAAACACATACAATAACATATCCGCGTAGCATGTATGCATACTATCTGTAAACACATATTATTATAAAATATCCGCGTATTATGTATACATAATATCTTCAAATACATATAATAAAACATCCGCGTATTATGTGTTCATTTTTAGTACACATATAATTAAACGCCAAATAACAATTTATGCAAGACCTTACACGTTTTTATTATCGAGTGTTTTGCAAACGAACAATTTGTAAACACTTTTTGGGATACAGAGTACATTTTTTATTTGATACAATTATGACATATTTATAACAAACTTTTATACTTTGAGAAACTGTTAGCTACAAAAAAAATTAACATTTTATACAATGTTCTTGAACTGTTCAGGATCAACGACCTTTGCTATCATATTCTAAAACACGTACACGTTACATGCGCATTATGTGAGTTCGAAATAAATACAGTAGACAAAAAAGTTTACATCTGTCTCTTCAAGACGCTGTTTAGGGATGTTGACATCTTTTTTTATCGTGTTTAGTATGTTAAGTAACGAAACGTTAATTATTCCCTCTAATCCTCTATAATAAAAACATTAACATTCTAGATTATAAGCGAGCACAACTAGTATTATAATGGGTGACTAAAAGTAACCGCTATCAGTGCACTGTTAACTGAAGAAATAGTCAAACTCCAGACATATGTGGTACACAAATATGTGATATGGTGTCTCATTTAGTCAGATCATTTTTTTTCGAAATATTCGTAAAAGTATAATCGCAGCACCGAAACAAAATGTATCATCCATAAATACAATATAATAAGATTTCAAAAGGGATAACAGGGTCTTTCAACACTTTATACCCCTTTTACTAGAACGTTCTTATGTAGCAACCGAATACTAATTAAAGTACACACTACATACAGATATTTTAGTCTCATACTATGTGAATGTCTAAATAATTTTCTCGGTTTTCAGACTTTCTCCATGACAGGGACATCATTAGGCTCTAGAAAAGTATTGTAGGTACATTGTTTCCAAAGTTCTTATCTTAATTGAACTCGTCTGTTGTCGCATTGACAGTACTTTGTTCATTTTGTCTATTGATACCAAAATGTTAGCTTCAAATGTAATTAAGTGATCTTTATTTTGGAGTGTTATCGATGAAACACATGAAATGCTTAAACAAATTTAAAATTATGCTGAAACCAAGACAACTGATGGGTTTATGTAAACAATAAAAATAAAATCGATTAAATGAAAGTATTATTAGTTTACTGCCCAAACCATCTGTGAAACATATTTTTTCAAATCTGCCATTTTTAATATGAAATAGAAATAGCGAAAATTCATGAGGTTTGGTGCGTTGTGCTTGCGTAGCATTTTGTCGTTCGTCTTGGGAACGTTTGATGGGTATTTAAATCTTACTTAGGCACTACGCTACCACTGTCCAGATTATAGACGATAAGATTATTTTAACATTGAGAAGTCATGTAAGACAGGTAAGGCAAACAATAGGTATGTTTCTACTCACAAAGCAAAACAAATGGATCAGATAAGGGCTGATATTTGTTTTCTCTCTAACAGTGAAGATTAGTCAGGTACCGGACAAAAAATGTCGACGTGTTCTTCAAAATTACACTTCAAGAAAAGTGGTTGTATTAATTGGTTTTACTGTGTGTTTTTTACTTATATGTTTAGTATCTATACAGCACTGACAAAAATTAAACATGATAAACTATAAACGTCAAGCTTATTTTTTAATTTTTATTTCAAAATCCAAATAAATTGCTAGGGTCTGGAAGTTCGAGTTAGTGCAAACAGACCAATATTTGTTTGACCTGAAATCGGTTATAATTAACTGTTATCTAGTTAGTTTGCTTGTGAAAGTGAGGCATGGGCAGATTAATTACACACAGACTATTGTTTGCTTGGTTTAGAAAATTGGCTCTTGTTATAGTAATACACTAAACACGAACATAAAATCATTTTAAACATATTATCACATAAACAGTTGTCTATTTATCTCTAACAGATAACAAACACAATACATTGTGATGATAAAAGGTTTAAGTCTGAGATATCTGATAAAACTAATCGCGACAAAACAACCAGTTACAGTGATTTTCTCAAAATACTAATTCATTCCAATATTCCTGGTTATACATGTAACAGCCATGTTCCAACTTAATGACGTAAAGCAACATCACATATAACCTAAGTCGATCTTGTTTTACATATTCCAACTATGTAAGACATGAAATACGTTATTGTTAACTATTCGACAAATATAGTGGTTCTTTTCTACTAATATCAATACAAAAACACACATCTCCGAGTCTGAATTAGTCCTCTAAATGTCACGTGTAAATAAAGATGTATTAGTATAACGTGAATTACATCCGTTGCTAGGGTTTTAGGGAGATTAATGAGTTGATGAATAATTTTTGCCAAATTGTAGATAAGTAATTATTACTTCGTATATTTATTTATTCTGCTATATGCATATATTATGTTTAGATGAAGCAAGTATGATGTAGACATGATCTGTCTTGTCGATGATGATATAGGTGTTACTTTTATTATTGGTCATAGTCGGGTCAACTTTTTAGTTAACGCTCTTGTGTGATGCTTCATACTCGTGTGTAGTCTTTTCTTTAAATAACATTTTAATATTACTTTGTCATTGTCTTCCCTTAATTCTTACTAGTTGTGATTTGTGTAAACAAAATTATCAGTTTCAGATGGCATTGACATATTTTCTTCTTTTCAATGTCAAAATCCGATATTTACTGAGCTCTAGTATGTCCATAGTAGGTTTAATATTTCCAAACTTGTTTGTTTAATCGTCAGTGAGTTCAATTCAACTAAAGAAATATTTCGTACGAAAAATCTTCTTTTGACAAATGTCAAGTGACAAGCACACGAGAATGAAAGTAGGTGACTACTCATTGACTAAGTTCCCGTTGACTTAAACATAGACAACCATATGCAACCTGAACTGTATACATTTGAAAAGGGAATCGAAAACCCTGATTAAATGATACTTCTGAAAACAGCTTACTACAAAATACTTTCATTCACTAAATACTATCTGTTATTTATATTTATCAGGATCAACGATATTTGCTATCGTATCTAGGAATGTGTTCAAGTTACAGGCACAATATGCGTGTTTTAAATAAATACTCTATATAGATCTGTAGAAATCTGGATCTTTACCACAGCGTTAGAAAAATCCATATACTCCTTCCATCGTAGACTCCTTCGCATTGCTTTAGACTACAGATACCCCAAAATCATCAGGAATGAGAAACTCTATACCCTGACAAATGAAATTTCCATTAGCCAAAACATCAAAAGAAGACGCCTCGCTCTTTTTGGGCATATCCTGCGACTGCACCCAGAAACTCCAGCTCAGAAAGCGGGCAACTACTACATGACACCACACAAAAGACCAGTTGGAAGACCACCCTCTACATGGATATCATTAATAAATAGGGACCTAGCAAACACCCTCAAGCAACATCACATCAAAGAACCACTAAATATAAACTCTTTAACAAAATTAAGAAATTTGGCAGCTGATAAAAATCTCTGGCGGGTGGAGGTCACGGGGAGTATGAGAAATAATTCGTTACCAGCTCCCCTTCAGTCAGTCTAGATAGATAATAATGTTTACATATTCCTCTTCGAGCAGTTGTAAGAGAAAATCGGTGTCGTTAAGGTCGTTTTTTGTTTATATTATATCTTTTTCATTGAATAATTTGTATCAGCTAAATTTCTCTTCAACTGACCAGTTATAACATATTCATTCCCTACTTGTATACGTCGACCAATTACGTAGTAGGTGTATTCCTTATATAATGTCATGTCATTCTTCAATATAAGGATCAACGACCTATGCTATCATATATAAAAACGCGTACAATTTGCATGCGCAATATGCAAATTGGAAACAGATGTTCTAGACACAAGTGTTTACATTTGTCTCTCGAAGAATGTATATGAGAATATTGACCTCATTAAGGTCATTGTTTTGTTTATATTTATATTATGTTAAATAACGAAACGCCAGTTTTTCTATTAGTATCTGTCATCAAGACATTTACCATTCTAAGCAAGTAGAACTGGTATTAAATATGGTATCGGTTTAATATGTCGGTTTTCTATATTTTATTAACTTAAATGTGTCATCAAGCAGAACTAGTTATTTAATTGTATTCAATTGAATACAACAGAAAACAGATCATTTTCTATACATTTTGTTATTTAAATGTGACAACAAGCAAAAGTGGTGTCATAATTTGTTGAAATATGTTAGCAAGAGGAATAAGTATTATATATTTTATTCGCAAATACCGCAACTGCCAAAAAAAGAGCACATATTTTCCTAATGGAAAATGCCTACAAGAACATTTAGATATTACATATCACCCGTACTGCTAAAAAAACAATAGGCAGTACTGACTTGGCTTTCGAATTACGCTATTCAAACTTTCACAGATAAGACGAGAACCACAGCCAAAACAAGAGCAGCACTGCAATAAAAGACTACAAAAAAATACATGGAAGCATAAGAATAAAGGACAGTCAACAGACGAAAGTGGAAAATCATGAAAATTAGCAGTATGTACGAAATTGGGAGAAATTAATTTGATATATGCCTTTCTGTAAAGATGATGATTATGACACTAACACGCCCAGCAAGAGATCTGAGCTCATAAGTTAATTATGCCATGAAGAAGTTCAGATAGGAAATTGATTAATACAATCACACTACATAAATATGAATACATTTAATCCAATGAGAACTGCCGGTCATCAATCTTTACATGATTGGTTAATGACGAATCGGTATAAATGAACGATGTGTTTAACAACTATTCACTTGATCACTGTCCAACTCTAGAAAGACCAAACAAAAACAAGGATAGGCATGCAGCGCCAGAAAAGCATTGGAAATACTATTACACGTCAATGTTTCAAACGTCATTATGCAAATTAAACTTGTCGCCTTTTGGATTGACATTATTTTGGGAATTACACCTGTTGGTATGCAACTATTGCCTTTAAAGGAAATCAACTGATCCTGACATGAGTATTGATCTTGATCTTAAAGACCTTTCATTGGAACTATTGAAAAGGTAGGACAACTTAAAAATGTTGTTGCAGCGAAGACCTAGTGGTGTTTATCTGAACAATAAAAATGAGATACAGTTGAAGTAATGTATCAATAGTATAATACCCTAACATTCCGTTATATATATGAGACTTGCGGTCTACAATATTTACTAGTTTAATGCAATATATAACATTCATTGTGTTAGGCGCATTTCGGTTGCCAAGTGGTTAGTCTTACATCTTGAGCACGATTGGTTTTTTGTTTACATCTTACTTGAGTTTTACTCTACTGCTTTCTAGATTCTGGTATACAAAATGTTAATGTGCTTGTGAAAGCCAATAACAGCTTAATAAACAAGAAATTGTTTGTTTTGTACTTGAAATTTAAAATTTAAAATAATCATAAATATTGGCTCTTGTAATTAATTTAACATCAATTTAAAGATGAACAGATTGACGAATAAACAGTTGTCTCTTATGGACCTAAAAATTAAAATTAGTCAACATAATAAGATATCAGAGTCTGAGGTGTGGGATAACACTGGTCACAACAAAACAAGCTCATGACGCTCACCATAGTACTAAATCATGCCGTTATTCCTCTTGATATATGTAATAATAATATTCCTACTTGTTGCCGTAAAAATACATAACTTAAAGCCACAGATGATTTTTATTTCGTGTAATTGTTTCTTGTGGTAACAAAAATGTCCAAGTTTGAATTGATTCCCTGTAGTAAATAAAGACATATTATTTTATCGTGACATATTTCCTATAACATGGTTTATGGGGGAGATACATGAATTCATTTTCCGAAATTGAGGATTATGAATTATCACTCCGCATGTTTTCTTGTTCTGCAACAAGCTATTATGTTTAGATGACTTAGTCTGATATAGAAATGTTCTTATTAATGATGATTAAGGCGATACTTTTGTTATGTGGTCGTAGTCGGGTCAACTTTCTAGTTTATGCCTTTGTTTGATGCTTAATGCTTTTTCTAGTCTTTTCTCTAAACATAAATTGAAGGATTATTTTGTCATTGTCTTCCTTTGATTCTGTCTTCTTTTCATTTAAGTTAACACCCCTCCAAAAAATGATCAGCTTTAACTGGATGTTGAAATATTCCTTTTGAATGTCAAAAATGCAATAAATATGTATAATTTTGATTTCCATAATCGTTTATTATATCAATTTCTACATCGTTTGCTCAAAAAGAAAGCTCTTGGCTTTGTACTGGCCTAGACATATCAACCACTCCGTTTCAATGTACATTAAGTGTTCTCTTCATATTAAAACCAAAATAATGTGGTATTTTATGTGTCAATGAGTGATATTCAACAATCATACATACGATCAACCTTCTTTTGAACAATTTCAACTGCCCATTACATACAAAAGGGGCACAACTCGGTGACTAAGATCCTGATTACGTAAAATCAGCAATATGTACAATTATGTATTTAAAGGGGAACAGAAACTCTGATGTGAGGTATTGACTTGAATATAACGCATACAATAAAATATAAGCACATTATGTAAACATAATCTCCTTTAACAGATAGAACTAGAAAAAATGAGTACTCGTAGAGAGTACAACCCCGATCATCGGACACAAAGGGACATTACATTGTGAACTTCCTAGCACGATAAAGTTGCACACCGGAACCATTTATTACATCCTAG
>JAUUEB010484692.1:0-10948 GCA_032362205.1 Clione limacina | reverse complement strand
CACCCGGACTCCGGTCCAGAACTCGGGTAGCTACCCCACCCCACCCGGGTAGTTACCTAACTACCCGACCACAACACTGGGGGCAGGACAGAGAAAGGTTTGTTTGAGACATTTAGACAGTGGCAGAGTGGACAAGCAGAAGATATGTTTGATTGGATTCCATGTAGTTGCAAATTTAATGTGATGTATTGAGTCCAAAGTCTAAAAATAACCATCTGCTCTCGTCTCACTAGGGATTTTAAGTGTAAGGCATCTTTTGAATTGGGGATGGTCAAATGTCTAAAACTAATCTCCAGTTTTGACGATTGCCCATTTTTCAGACAATGCTCTTCGGTGATGCACTTGATGATGCTTTTTTGCTGTTTATAAATGTGTGGATTTAAGATGTTCTGGTTGAGAGGTTTACCCTTTTCAAGTTTGTCTGTTTTGTCCCTGTTGCTGTGTTCAGGTATCCCCTGTTGAGTCAGATTAATAGCTCAGGTCTACAGGATTTTTCTTAATGATAGTGCTAGTGCTAGTGCTAGGCATGAAGTGCTTTAGAAATTATTTGATCTGTAAGGAGTTGGGGGAACTTTTTCAGCAGTATATTTTATTGCTACTTCAATGGTCAGTGCTTCAGCTTCAAACTGTGTACCAGAAGTACAATAGTTGTCTTATATTCTGACTCCCGCATTTGTTGTTCATTTAAAATGGGATACATCTGTGTAGATATGTATTGAATCTGCAGAATATGAGAGAATGCTTTTTCAGACTTCAATGGCCAGTGCTTCAGCGTCATAGTGTGTAACAGAAGTACTACAGTTGTATTATATTTTGACTCCCGCATTTGTTGGACCTTTAAAATATGATACATCTGTGTAGATATGTATCGAATCGGCAGAATAAGAGAGAATGCTCTTTCAGTCTTAAGTGTAATTTGTGTTTTCTTCACAACCTGTTGTTTTACCTTTAGCGAAGGATTACTTATGTGAGGTAGGCGTTTGGTGGTATGACAGACTGATATGGTTAATAATATCTTGTGGAAGGTGGGTTTCTCCTATCTTGTTTGCAGCATCAAAAATAGGAGTCATCTTTATTTATTTGGAGGTCTGTTGTCTTTTGGGGTGCTTGGTTTCAATTGTTTTGCAAATGTCTCTCTATTTATGCCAAGCTCATCATTGATTGAGCTGATAAAAAGTGTGAACTCAGACATGAGCTCTGTGGTAAACCTTCCTATGACAATTACAAAATAAATTTTTTTGTAACACTCTTAAATCTTAATACTTCTTTAAAATGTTGACCATTTATTTATCCGATGTTGTTTGTGTGTATGTAGGAGGAGAGGAGAGAAAATGTTTAAAAGACGTTAAGGAGATCGAAATCGAAACTGAAAAAGATTCCGTTTATATCATAGCGCTAACTGATAATAGTATTCAATTGGGAGACCGTTGAAACTACATACTACGTTGTTTTGGGTTATGCAGCGCGTTATCCAGATAAGTTACACAAATAGCTTTTGTTGGTATTTCTATAATGGTGAGTGAAAATAGCTTCGTTCACATTAAAGTTATATCCAGGACTTATGTTTATTTTCATGAAAGATCAAACTATTTTCTGATTTGTTGTTGGCTTAGGACCCTGCCGTTTGCTCTATAGAAAAGGCGCCCACATCGGGAGCGGAAGGTTGAGTTTTCAAATTCTGATTCTTTTTTATTTAAAGCATATTGCATGCTGACATGTGTTTTGTTTTCTTTCCTTCCAACCCATCCTTGCAATTCTTTTGACACACCATATCTCAAAGACACTGATGTTTCCCTCAAATATTTGTTAGAAAATAAAGCAGTTGAAGCTGTTGAACAATCTAAGCTTTATAAATATGGGAAGCTGGCGAGAGGTGAAGAGTTCCCTCATACAACTGAAATATGTATTTAAAAAAATCCCTATTCTTTGTTTTGTTTCTGCCTCTGATCTTGCACCCTCGGTTACCTATTACCTGCGTGTCTAAATTTGCTTGTTCTAGTGTTGAATTGTCTATCTTGATCTTTAAACATTGTTTGCTTCCATTGTCTTGTTGTTTGTAGTATTTATGTCTGATCCAGCTTCAAAGTTGTGCACTGTTTCACCTTTCCTTTCAACCTCTGTATGACAGCCCGAACATCCACTGAGAAACATCTGCGCTTACCTAATCTACCACGTGTTAATGGAGACCTTAAAATTATACATTTTGTCTTAGTGTTTATAGTTTAAACAAAGGAGGCTATAAAGAAAAAGGACAATAACCCAAAATATATTGGCTTAGAAGGTAAAACTGCATCAGTTCGAACTGACTCCAAGCTGTCTTTGGTGTACACCTTTATTTTGCTTTTAAACAAATAATCATCCATGTAATAACTTAAACCTACCCTACCTTCATCAGATAATCTAGGCAACAACATCCATAAACGCATGCACATCGAATGAAACAGATGTGTGGATAAAGTTGCGTTTCTTTTATCATGTTAATTTGTCATATTCAGCGGAAGAGTCCTAAAAATATTCATAGAACTACGTTGCAGATTATTACATATTTTAAAACTTCCGGTTGTACCACCTGCTAATGATTAACATGTTTATCGCAAAGGTGATCATGTATACATTTTTGTACCTTTAAAAAGGATTTATGGAATGCTTTTGTCTACATTAGTGTACGTAAAATAACATAAGAGTGATAAGAATTTGAGATAACAATGTATGTATGAAAGGTAGATTTAAGCTGATACATGTGTGTAATCAATAACAAAACGAAAAACATTAAACAAATTTGTAATACAGAGATTTATCTTCAAAACCAAAGATATCAACATACAATAAATTATATATTCTTGTTTTAAAGCTATCCATTTCCTACTTATTTAATCATTATGTTACTATTAACTATAATTATTTGACCTAGTGGGGGTCTTTTTCTTTGACTTCGACCCTGGGTTTTTCAATTAGTCGAGGTTCATTTAAAACATTTTTTTAAACTTTATAAACCGAATGTTCTAACCAGAACAAAATTGTACCCACAAAATTCAATTTAAGTTATAACCTTTCTGGCCAGAATAAGATTTCTTATTCTGTATTACGTGTATACTCATGAAACATGTAATCAAATATAAAAGCTAACAAGCGTATCACATAAATGTGAGATTATATTATCACGAACTCATATTACACAAGTGAAAGCGTTAAAAATAACATTTGTCGGGCCAAAATAATGAGGTTGAATAATTACACCTGATAACGTATGCTATTGTTGTGACTGAGGCAACCACTACAACATGGGTTGTTGTCTCTTTGAGGGAATATATTTGTAGAACTATTCCATAGAAAAAGAGAGAGATGGAGAAAGATATATATCAATATATTTAGAGAGAGCTTTTATTAAAATAATTTCCTCAATGTCAAACTTCTTTTAAAGTAGACGAAACATTGGGTAACGGAAGAATGTAATGAACCTCGACACATACTACGCACTAATGACTACGAAAGATCTTGGTTCTGTCAGCTAATTAAAAACGATAATTATGTCAGAATATTTTCTTTGTTTCTAGCGGCAGATAATCACTTGCATAATCAAGAAAACCGTTCTTAAAGATGAAGCTTACTTTACATTGTTTTCTTCACGAGCACATGGTTGGTTATGTCGACAATTGTAAGTGCTGTCTCACAGACGACGTAATTACAGATACTAGTAGATGCCCTGTTCTCCGAACGTGTAAGACATCTAAAACTTTATACAAAAAACGTGTATAACCCTCCGTTTTTAACTTTCTTAGCTCCATTATAATTAGATTTTTAACATATAAGAAAAAAAATATCAAGAAAAAATAAAAATGTCATCCATGGCCCGGATTCGATCCATAGTCCTTCGGATGTCTGGCGCGCTTTCCAATTTCCTATTGTGCGCTTCGAAAATGACAAAAAATAGCGGATATTACCGCGGGCCTAAAGCGGCAAGGGTTAACGGCTATAACAAAGATAAACGACGGCTGAACGCAGGACGGGAAAGCATAACAACGACGGCTCCTTTTTTAATCTTCAATAACGCAAATCAAACGCAAAATATCGCTACACGATCCGCAACACATGAACTATGAGATAAGTATCACTTGACGATCCAAAACTTCCTAAAAAAACACGTGTATAGACCCCCCGTTTTAACTTTCCTAGCTCCATTTTTACAGATAAATTGCCTTTGTGTCTTCATATTACTAATATAGTAATAATAGTTTAATATGTTTAAAATTTGTTATTTCTCTTAGATGGTTAGATTAATTGCTTTGAAAATACTGTAAAGTAATCATTTTGTTCTAAAGTGTACTTACTCTATGCAATTATAAAGAGAAACTCTCTTATTTTATAATGCTTGGAATCCCTATATTAGACATTTCTTGTGGTAAAAATGTGGCGATAAGAGATTAACGCATCTTGTTTTTGTTATCATAAAATGCAACAAAAACAATGCCTACATCAGTTCTGTGACAACCTTTTATTGGAGTGGGAGTTCTGATCAGATAAAACGACACATGCACTTACAAGAACAAGAAATTGTGTCTGGAATATGAGCAGGTTTGATTGTAGATATGCAGATGAGGTTAACATGTTTTGTCACCTCGACACAATAATTGCAATGCAGTGGTTTCAAACTTTTTCTTTAGCAAGAAGAAAAATAACTTGTGGTATTTTTGACGTGTTTTTTTCTTTAACTTTATTACAAAAATGAAATAGATTTAAACGTGCTTTAAGTGTAAAAAGATAAAATATGTTAACACAATTACTACGCGTTTCCGTAAACGCGGAAAACAACATCCCTGACTATCGCATGAAACTTAAAATCATACTTTACCAAGACCTATTTGTCTCAAGACCTATTTGTCTCAAGGCGTATTTGTCTCAAGGCCTATTTGTCTCAAGGCTTATTTGTCTCAAGGCTTATTTGTCTCAAGGCCTATTTGTCTCAAGGCATATTTGTCTCAAGGCATATTTGTCTCAATGTTTATTTGCATCAATACCTATTCGTCTCAAGGCCTATTTGTCTCAAGGCCTATTTGTCCCAAGGCTTATTTTTCTCAAGGCATATTTGTCTCAAGGCCTATTTGTCTCAAGGCCTATTTGTCTCAAGGCCTATTTGTCTCAAGACCTATTTGTCTCAAGGCCTATTTGTCTCAAGGCTTATTTCTCTCAACACCTATTTGTCTCAAGGCATATTTGTCTCAAGAACTATTTGTCTCAAGGCATATTTGTCTCAATGTTTATTTGTCTCAAGGCATATTTGCCTCAAGACATATTTGTCTCAATGTTCATTTGTCTCAAGGCCTATTTGTCTCAAGGCCTATTTGTCTCACGGCCTATTTGTCTCAAGGCCTATTTGTCTCAAGGCCTATTCGTCTCAAGGCCTATTTGTCTCAAGGCCTATTTGTCTCAAGGCCTATTTGTCTCAAGGCCTATTTGTCTCAAGGCCTATTTGTCTCAAGGCCTATTTGTCTCAATGTTCATTTGTCTCAAGGCATATTTGTCTCAAGGCCTATTTGTCTCAAGGCCTATTTGTCTCAAGGCCTATTTGTCTCAATGTTTATTTGTCTCAAGGCATATTTGCCTCAAGACATATTCGTCTCCAGGCATATTTGTCTCAATGTTTATTTGTCTCAAGGCATATTTGCTTGAAGGTATATTTGTCTCAAGGTCTATTGATCTCAATGTTTATTTATCTCAGGGCCTATTTGTCTCAAGGCATATTTGTCTCACGGCATATTTGTTTCAAGGTCTATTTGTCTTAGGCCAATTTGTTTCAAGGTCTATTTGTCTTAGGCCAATTTGTACCAAGGAAATAGAGCAAATGGACCATGGGCTTGTCACTTGCTTCTAATCCTTGTGTATATTGAACTCAAAACATATTATGTAACTTAATGTTCATAGAACATCATATTGACCGCCCCGGACTGGAAATTCATTTCTGTAAGAGTCTCGAGGGTCAAAACATACCAGGATATGAAAGGGGAATGCACTACATCTTTGTGGCGGAAATTTGGGTTATATAAATAAACACAAGCTGACAAACATAAACTATACACATATTAGTAAACGCTCATAAGTTACACTAGATCCAT
This sequence comes from Clione limacina, assembly GCA_032362205.1. Lineage (NCBI taxonomy): Eukaryota > Metazoa > Mollusca > Gastropoda > Pteropoda > Clionidae > Clione > Clione limacina. The sequence continues at coordinate 4,838 of JAUUEB010484692.1, read as the reverse complement.
ACTTACACACTTGAATTAAATGAATCGAAACGTACCAAAGAACATTAAACTACGACGACCACTTTGTTAAATTATACGAGAAGTGAGCTGGTGCTTCTTTAACGATGCGCCTTGTTTATGTTTCATACTTAACTGGCAATTCAATCCCCATTCCACATTTCTTAAGATGTTATCGTTTATTGTATACAATGTTTTTCGTGTGCATTTAATTTTATTTCTTACATACTTCTTCTTTTCCCTTGATATAACTTTCAGGGTCAACAAATTGATCAGTTTAACTTTTACATTGGGAGTGCACTTCAAACAAAGTAACAAGAGTGTAACTTTTAAAAGAAGGCGAAAACATTTGGAACCTAGAAACATAAGTACTCAGATAGAATACAAACTCAACACCATATCAAATAATTAATTGTTTCCTTATTGTACCATGTCAGCATTATTTAAATATAACTTTATCAAAATATATATAGAAAAAAATTGAGGAAATTTAATTTCTGCTTTGATTGTAATCAATAATACGCTTTAAAGAATTCATGAAAAGAATGTGCAAGATTTTATGCTGCACAAATCTAGAAACATGAGTAAAAATCCGAAACCATGTTAAATAAAACATTTTCCGAACGTGTAAAACAGACAACAACAAAAATGAAAACAATAAAAAAAAGTTGTCCCAACCCGGCGATCGATCCCACAATCTCTGGATTTGACGTCCGGTGCGCCGAGTCCGGTGCTCAACCGACTGAGCTAGCTGGCCCTGGTAATGAATGCGACATTGAACGCCTATAAAAACTTATGTCAGACTGACTGACTGACTGACTGACTGACTGACTGACTGACTAACTGACTGACTGACTATAATTCATTGTATTCAATAACTCTGTTAATTTTTAACAGATATTGCTGGAATTAAATAGGCGTCTTCGTCGGGTTGAATTATAACATCGTACACGAATTTGAAGTCAATCAGTTGTATCTTTCTTGAGTTATCGGGGGACAGACAAACGCGTATCGTCACATACCCGAGAACCAATTCTTGGTTTCGGGAATAAACACAGTGCGAGTTTCCCACCTGTTCGCGCAGAAAGTGCGCACCTGTGTTAAATCACGTGTTTTGAACACGGAAGGAGAAACATGATACGGTGATAGAACATTGAGTATTTTTCTATCATTATTTGGTAAATACTTTAAATTCCCTAACTCTGTCAATTGTTAACAGATATTGCTGGAATTAGATAGGTGACTTCGTGGTGTTGACATCGTAAAATATTTTACCGCAATGAGTTGGATATTTTTTGAGTTATCGTGTTCACAGACAGACAGACCGACTGATCACATACTCTACACCAATACTGGGTGAAAAATTGAAGGATAAAAAATAAAATCTTTCGAAGCAGGGGTGATCCATACTTATCCTATCAACGTAAATGTGCATGACTTTGCTACACTATGTATCTCTGTCTCTCTTTATCCCTGTCTCTCTGTCTTCTCTCCATATTTCTATCTTTTACCCATGTCCCCAGGCTATGCAGATGTGTGGTAGTTACTTTTAACTGTCATACATACTCAAACTAATTACCTCGGATTCAAATCATTCTTATGTTATCGTAAGTGCAATGATAACGGACAACGACATTTCTGAAAGCTGCTTAAAAAACTGAACATGCATCATACATGATAATCTTTGAGAGTGCAATGTAAAGCATGTTCAGCACTCTTGCGCTGAATCCAACAAATTTACAAGATAAAAAAACTCCATAAAAGGTGAATCAACATTTATATATATATATATATATATGAATCTTTGATGCACTCTTCGCGTATTTGATTCTATCAAATAATAACAAGATAAAAAAAGTAATTTGCTCATGTCGTCATATTTTATTCCGAGTATGCAAACCTTTACTAGTATAATAAGTCATATCCCTCTCGTGATTCAACTAATAGCAATAAGTATAACTGAAAATATTGTAACGCGACTTAGCGTCTCCATAAACAGATGGTAGGATATATCAACGATAGTGCTTCTCAGATATTGTTCGGACTGTCACTCATAATAAGGAAATAAGGGGAAACAATAGTCATATACAAACTACCACGTAACATTACACAGACACCAGACGTAATAGTTTTAGCAACAAATCTCTGTATGTCAGGCACCAAGGCTAAATTATATTTTATTATTATCCAATTACTAGCCAAACTATACAATATGCCATACGGTCTCTGTTATCTGTTATTCAGATTTCATTAAGTCATTAACTGTTCTATTCTCTTATGAGGGGTGGGAGTGGGGTGTATGTATTGCCACAGTTGGCTTCATTGTTTGCTTCCAAAGTAATGAATTTATATACAACTTAAAGGACAATACTAATCACACAGTGGCACCTTTTGTCATGTTGAAATGCATCAATTATTCTCTTTATAGTTGGGGTTATCTCCTCTTTTTAAATTGTGATTATTTTGAACCCAATATTCGTTACCATATGAGTAAAGTTATAAAATGAAGCCAAAAAATTATTAGGACTCATAACACTGTATATTATGACATGCAACAAGTAGCACTATATTCAGTGTTGTATAACCCTTAATGTATGCCATTGCATCGTTTTAAAGCCTTTAAGATGGGTTTGGATCGTGTACATTAACATTTTTGTGGTGGTACAGATTTTCGACATGTTAAAGAAATGACGAAAATCGAAAAAAAATCACATTCAAAAACTTTTTACGTAATTTGTGGGCCATTACCTAATAGATCCACCTTTGAGACATGTTATATTCGCTCGAGAAATTCATAGGCAAAATAGTGTCTCCAGGGGAAAACATGGAAAATGTGGCATAAAATCCAATTTTTTACTTTCTGATTAGAGTTAAAAATATGCAAATAAGCTACTTAGCTTATTTTTATATTTGGAAAGTGCATCCAATTACCTTTATTTTGATACCAACGAGGCTCCACTAATACTTTTGGTTCTCAAGATATGACCAGTTTGTTTTAAATAGCATGTGCTCGTAAATAGGGGGTTGCTGTTTAAATTGTTCGATCCCTCTGTTCGACCCATAGAACAATATTATTTATGTTAGAATTGCGACTGTAGGAGGGTGTATGTATTAGGGGTTTGGGCGCTGGACTAAGTCTATTAAACAACCAAAATCAAACTACTAGGGATGAATGAAGGGTTTCTGAAGAGAAACCCTTCATTCATGTTTTAAGACAACATCAGAGATTTACAATGTCCGAATTTCAGCCAACCTTTAGAACACTTTTCTATCCAGGACCGTATACGAATGCATTTTTGCGTACTTTCCGTTGAAATGTAGATTATAACGACAGTGCTATTCCGATCAAAAAAAGGGAACATCCAGTGCAATAACAATAACTACAAAAGTTACAGTGAACTAACAAAGGAAAATAATATCAGCGTTGGACGGAAAATAAAGACCTAAAGAAAAAAAAGAGAAAATAACTTAGCTGTGAAGACTGTCGTTCACGACGGACAACAAAAGAATTGTCAACTGTTTTTCACTATGACAACCACCTCTTTTTTAAATCAAGACAGCTTTGTCATGCCACTTTTAATTTGTTCCCTTAATGCCTTTACCTTCTTCCCCTTCTTTATATAGGGAAAAACGAAATTAATTCATGAAATCCAGAATATTTGCATTTTCATGAATTTGATTATTTAAAGTACACTTTGAGTATGTAAGTTATCATGTGTTCTATGAACATCAAAATACATCCAGAGACTATTGAGGACACCGTGTAACATACAAGCAAGCAAGCATATTCACTTTTACATTTTTTATACCAGATTTGAATGTCAATCATATATTTTTTATACGAATAATAAGGTCAAGATAGTTTCTGTTTGAAATAAAGTTGGTAAACATTATTTTATTAAAAAAGAAAACTGTTATTATATTTTTTTAAAGTTTCCATTGTAAAGAGTCTGACTACAAAATATGTAACAATTATATTGCATACAACCACTAGAATAAAATACTGTATATATTGTTGAAGATAACGGGTATTTTTTCATGTTTTAAATAAATATCAGTGCTAAGATAGCAAACAAGTTATTTAAGACTAGGTTATTCATGAATCAGCTCTGAATATCATCATTCCGTTATGTCATCACTAAATAGCAAACTCTTTATTTCATGTCGTGTGGTTCGTGTCGCAGCTACAAGTGCAACTTTTTAATTATGTTTGTCTCGACGTATTAAATATCGTACGCGCCACATTTAGTACTAAGCCAGGTTAAAAATAATACATTATTCACTTAATATGCTTATAGAAGGCGTTGTAACACGTAGTTTATAAAAGCACCTATTTTAAGCATTATATTCTTCTAGTGTTATGCTATTTCTACTTTGCTTGCAGTTCTTTTTTATCTTGATTGAAGAAAGTTGGTTATCAAAACACGAAACCAATCAAAGGTAAACAAAACCAGCACGTTTACTTTTAAAGAATGCTTGTATTTGCTTGGCAGTGCAAAGTGTTGTTAACATTAACCAATGAAAAGGCTACAAGCAGATTGTATGATGAGCGGTGCCACAGGAGGTGAGTCATAGAGGTCACGGACAGAATATCACCTTTTATTCCACATCATTAATAATCTAAAGAGTGAAAACGCCCATATATAGATTTGTTATTTGTGAAAACCTGGTCAATACGAATGACTTAGTTGCTCTACGACAGAAACATTAGGAAGCAAAGTCTGCGGCCGGGGGTTTTAACGGCGTGGAACCACGAGGTGTAATGGTTAGAATCAAGTAATTAAAAACTGTTAATCGGCACGTTCGACCCCCCAAAAAAAGTTAGATGATATTAGTGCTGT
>JAUUEB010484681.1:0-10948 GCA_032362205.1 Clione limacina | reverse complement strand
ATACAATGAAAAGGCAACAAAAACACCAAAATAATAGCTCAGACTAGGTATTGTAGGTATATTTTCATTGAAAACAAGAAAAGGATTGGTAAAATTCCAAACATAAAGAGAACCAGGATGGATTTAGGCCATTGAAGTGCGCCAGACGAAAACAAATCTGAATAAACAAAATCGCACATGGTTTTCTAATTATAGCTTGTATTGGGATACAGTGTTTTTATTGGTTCACTATGATGTCATGATCAGCTGCTTGCATAAATTTGTATCAGTCGATTGGCAGTCAATTCCCCAGCTCCACCCCCCTTCATTATTGAAATGAAGATTGAAGAAGAAGAAGAAGATTATTGAAATTATACCAAATTTGGGGAAATATTTAAAAAAATAAACAAAGTGAAAAGCAAATGGAGTAGTTAGGATAAGGGAAGTATGGGGTTAATTACATTTTGTGTCCAGTAAAGCTCTTGGGAGCTCTTGATTTTTGTATGAAAACAAGAAAAACATCCTCACCATTTTTTATTATTATACAGAAGACATATTGAGCCATATTCTAAAAAAAACAAGGCACTTTATAAGAAATTCAAGGTAAAAAACTAAATTCAAAGGTCAAGTATATTTACAAGTTAACTGGAGTGTGGATTTAACCACAACAACACAGCTTGGTTCATTTTGAATCCATAGCAGTTTTTATGCAGTTATCATAATTAGATCAAAAGTTACTACTGTGATTTTGTATATATGTAGGTCAATGCTGAATTAGTAATTTTTCTGTCTTTATTCCAAACGACCATGACCCTGTAACATCCAAAACGATGGTCTGAATACAAACAAATTTTGGTTTTGTTATATTTACACAGAATACTACTCTCATTTCCTTATTAGAAGGGGAGGTGGTAATACAAGGGGGGGGGGGGGTGTGCACATTGACTAATTTTCAATAAAAGGGGGGATGTAAATAGAAGGGGGGGATGGTGCAAATGTGCCGATGAATTTACAATTACCATTTAATAGCTTCGAAAATCGTGACGTCATCCAGAAAAGTAGGTAACTAACATTTAAAGGGCAAAGCTCCTAAAACGAGTTTGACCCATAACAGGGTGAAATACTTTAGCATAAATAATTGTCAATCTTATCTCCACAACTGACGTGTCAAATTTAATAGAAGATAAGCATCAGGGTGGTGGGCAAATTTCCTCTGAAAACATAGACGGGGGGACGTCTATTAGGGAAATGAGAGTAGTGTAAAGGCTCAGTTTTGTTATTTTAGTTTAATTTTGTTAATGTTCATCCATTTTTTAACATCCTGTATGCAGTCTTGGGTTGTATCAACTAAAACTTGAGTGTTATCTTTTGTAAATTTGGGTATCATCAGCATAAAAATGATAACTCATGTCATGTTGTCTAATGGTAGGAAGAACTTAGAAATACTCAAAGAATACATAGAGTGTACACAAGTTAAAAATATAAAGATACACTTACGAATGAACAATTTAAAGTGGGTATTTTCAAGTCTTTTGCAACTCGGCTTAGACAAATACAGATGAAGATGGTTGACAATATAAAATATTTTACCGCTACAACCCGCCAGATTCGGTCTTAGTACTGCCTGATATTGAAAAACAAACGGGGACTATCCCTGAGGCGTGTGGTAAACCACTCCCGGCAAAAAAGGAATTAGACTCAGTCAACTAGATGTGCGCACGAATTACGGCCAAGCAGGAGTTCTAAAACTCCTGAATAAAGCTTCCAAAAGATCTTCCTTCTTCATTGCAACAGTATCCAAGGAAGCTTAAACAGGGTGCTAGCCTAGCAATTTATAACGAGGATTTCACTACGTTTATCCATGGGCGTAGGGAGGGGGAGGGCAAGGGGGGCACTTGCCCCACTGGATTTTTGAAAAGATGTTGAATTTTCTCCAGGATCCTTTAAAATGCACCATTTTTACAACATATTTTTCAAAATCTTCGGGACCAGGCACCGATTTTACCATAATTTTACTTTATTACCATTAGAAATATAATCTTTAAGACATCAAACCTTCTTAAAATGCACCTTTTCATTTGAATTATTTCAAAAAATATTTCCGTACTGTCACTTTTTTACTATATGTTCCCCCACAGGATTACAAAATGGCTCAAAAATGCTCATTTTATCTTCTTATTTCAAATTTTCGCCTCGCTCCGCTCGGCTCATACAATCATCCCTCACATAAAAAATGTCTGGCTCCAATTCTGCACCATACTTCTTTGCTCGTGATTCACATATAAGTAGAGGTTCTTAACTTTGTTTTCAAATGTTTTACAAATGTCTCCAATATATATTTTTTTTTACCATTGATGAGTATATAAATGCTTTTTTGTTTGATATTTTAATATTATTGTTGCTTATTGCTTACATATTTGTTCAAGGGAATCGTACCATAATGTATGGTACAAGAAGTTGATCTAAAAAACAAAATATTTTCAACAGTAAAATGATACAGTTGAGTCTACAACATGGCTCTAAATGCACTGATTTGCTTTAAATTTGCACCATTTTTAACCAATCTTAAAAACTTCGGCCACTTTGCAGCCATTGCTTTGATAATATGCTTTTGAATGCTCTAAATTTGCATCGTTTTAAACTAAATTCAAAAATATAAGCCGCTTCGCGGCCATTGCTTTGATAATATCCAAGGTTGTCCCCCTCCATTTCAAAATCCTGGCTACGTGCCTGCCCCACCCCCCTCTACATGGCTCGGGCGCTCAGATTGGAGCTCACATTGCTCGATATAGTTTTCAAAATTTTGACCCCCCCTGGAAAAAATCCTGCTTACGCCCATGTTAAAGTCGTTTATTGTTTAGTCAGCCAATAATAAACCATTACTTGAAATAAATGAATGTGAAATAATGGAGTAATACAACGGCGGAATACTTGACAGAACCGTCATAAACGTCTTAGGAAATATAAATTGCGGAGAGCGCATTTGCAAGACCAGTTATAAAAACTGCTGTTTGTTTACGACGTGTTTATCTACACAAAATATGTTAATTGAGTAGAAGTTGAATGAACTCTAAAATAATGCATATAACATGATAAAGTGATACTGTGCTGTATAGAGTGAAAGTTCATTTTTAGTTTTGAAACATTGCAGCCTTAGTCGCGTGCTAACCGATATATCAAGAGTTTTAGTTTCATATAATAAGTGAAGTTAAACGATAAATATAGAACTTGACACTGACATGTTTTACGCTTATCATATTCTTTGAAATTTCTTGCAATATAAATGTAAAAGAAGACAGAGATTTGTTTGTTTGTAGGTTTTGGACAAATGGCTTATGCTTGCGGAATCTTTAACATTGCCACAGATAAGGTTTGATAAGTGCTGCTTTTCAAGATTTGAGTACTGATTGTGCTGTAAACATTAATGAATTTCCCACAATATTATGTTTTGATAACGCTTTTGAGAAGCAAAAACCATTAGTATCTGTCCTCAAAACACTTTATATTTCATGCTTAACTTAGAAAAAGAATGAACCAATTTATTTTATCCAACATCCATCTTATCACAATATACCCAGATCTGTGTAGATCGTGGAGAGCGTCGTTTAAAGAAAAATATCTTTTTCATTAGATTTTGTTTTGAATTTTAAAACAAGACCAAGGGTCTATCTTCAAATTAATCATTTAAAGAGGCAAGGGGAATTTAGCGTAACCAAAAAGGAACATGCTGGGTTTTGTGGTGTTACACATCGTTACTTCAGATTATATATTATTATTATTATTACTATTATTACTTGATATACTTGTTTATTTGAAGCTTGATTAGCATCGCACACTGATTCTTTTGCATACATTTGTCATTTTGACATTGATTGAATGTGATCCTCTTATAAGATTGTCCTAACATCTTTTACTATTCATAGTTTAGTTATGCAAATACCAGATATTGTGCATTTAACAAATGCAATACACAATTTAACATCTTTGTTGATTATGATCGGTTATACGAGTAATACTTAAGTTAAGAACATTAATCAGTTATTCACTTTGTTATTTATGGAAAATATCAATGATATTTAACATATTATCTTAAAAGCCAATATTTTTTTTGCTCTGTGGCCTTTAGAAGAAAACAAAAGAAATACAATTGAATGGCATCTTAAAAGAAAAGATGAAGTTTATGTCAATGATTATTATCGGCTGTGTGTATTATATGTAGAAACCAGATTTAAGTTATCAGGTTTTAACTTGACATTGACTTTATATCTGCACGTACAATTTTTTGATATAGTACGAATGACGTATTAAGCAAGTATTGCTGATATCGAAATTTCTATCCAAATTGACTGAAAAATTCAATAGGATTTAAGGATATAATGGTTTAAGATATAACAAAGCGTTTTAATAATGCATTAGCCAATCACATAAGAGCAAATTTTGTAAAGGACAATGTTTCCTTTCTCATTAAGGTTCTGAATTCTACCTCATATAAACGAACTTAAATGTGATTATATTGAAAGAGGGGCCATTTTGAAAGCTTATTAAACATCACTATTGATGCATCTTATGCATGGTAAGCTGAATGGTTAATACAGGTTCTGTTTCTTTTTTAACGGAGACTTTTAACATCAAAACTTGTAATTTGAATATTTTACTAAGATTGAACATCTCAAACTGCTTCTGTGGTTTTAGGTTATTTGGTTTCTGTTTATAGTCTAAGACACACAAATAGAATCTTACTTCAAAGTCTCATTTAAAAAAAAACAACAACACTTGTTATCAGAAAGCCGCAGCAATGTAATACCATTTTAAATTTTCTCGTACTTGTAAGTACAGAGTGTTTCGATAACCTAGGCAGACACAATTAGAACAGAAAGCACAAAAACAAATATAAAGGTATCAAGAATATTTATTTTGTGATGTGGATTTTTATCAATTTTGGTTCATAATTACTGTGTATAATATCCATTTTCCATAAGGAACAATTTGTTAAGTGGTTCACAGAAAATGAGGAACGTATCACTTAATTTTATTAATAATTATAAACATTAATACATTTTGTCTGATATATCGTGTGCCCCCTTCCTGCTTTCCGGACGGCATCCAGACGAACAGGATACGATCTTGAATGTGGCACTGAATTGCTTATTTTCGTTCTCAAGTTGTACCCTGCTTATAACGGTTCCTTTCGGTAAATGGCTAGTAGACACATTAAACATATCAAAAATTGATAACATTTGAAATCAACATAAAAAAATGGTTGTAGTTGATACCCATATATTTGATTTTGTGTTTTCTGTTCTGATTGTGTTTGCCCAGGGGGAGACTAAGGTTTCGAAACACCCTGTACCCTATATTAGTATTTTTCTCCTGTCCCTCGACACATGTAAAGTGCGTATCTTCAAGACAAATGTATAAAAACACTAGTGCCTTAGTACCCAGTTTTACCCGGGAAGGATACACAAATAAAGAAAACACGAAAACGCTGACTTTTTTTTACCACCATGCAGATTCATCTCTCTCTCTCTCTCGCCCGCTATGCGCAAATATGCTCCCATCCCGTTTAAAAAAATCAAAGTTTTAAACCAATATGTAAAGCAAACCTTTGTATCAGCTTTTGTTTACATTTAAGACGAAAGAGAACTTTGTGTTCACTGAATGTGCGAATTAAGCTTTTCCGGAAGATGGGTTAATCTTTGTTTATGATTCATGGCGAGTATTTTACAGATAAAACATAGTACAAATAAAATGCTAATAACTTTGCAGTCGACCGATTTTCCCCAAAAGCTTAACTACACATCTGGTTATATCTACAAACACATTGCCAAAGTTTCAGGTCAATTGAGTCCGGGTCATGGGGCACTGTGGCCGAGCGGTGAGCACGTGATCTCAAGAGGTTGTCTTGACAAAGGTGTTGTGGGTTCAACTCCCTCGGCCAAATATTTTCAACGGTGAAAATATATACATGGTGTAATGTAGCTTGTGCTTACACATGTACCCCTAGATCCATGATAGGCAGGATCAAGCACATAGTCCCATCGGAGACGTGCGATACAAACGTAGGCCCCTGTGTTAAGAAAAGCACGTTTAAGATCCCTTGATGGCTGCTCAGAGTGTAACCCGGGCAAAATCATATACACTGAGTCCTTTCAAATGGGTTGCCAAATATGTTAACCCCGCCATGGTAATATGCCAGTAATTGGTGGCTAACCTAATAAGGTTAGTATCGGCGTAATTCATTCAGATTCAGAGTAAAAACTGTGGCCGTAATTCCATTGCATACACACAAATAAAGACACAGATTTTGAATCTTATTATGTAGATTTGAAGGCATTTAAGTCAATCGCGTTTTTCTTCCCCTTTCTCTCATGATAAATTTTACACATGCAATGTGAAGAACAGAAAATTGTTGGTCGAAATATCTCGGTCACCAGAGATAAATATTACAATATATATACTGTCTAATCACAGTAGATACTGTCAACTTTCTAATAAAAAACAACAGGTGGACCGTTATAGTATCTAATCTCTAGTATGATCATTGGAACTTATTGATTTATTGAAAACTAGAATAATTTCATAACAATTTGAAAGTGTAAGAAAACCAAAACTAATCAATCTCTTCAAAAATTTGAAAGCATTCGGAAGGAACAGCATGGATGAACCAAAAGCACATGTGCGCCAAAAGCCCAGCATATGATTCAGCAGTTCACAGTCAGTGGTTTCTTATCTTCCAAAATTATTATCGCATTGAGTCTATATGTTTTACTTTTTTATGTCCAAACATAATGAATTTGAACAAAATGAGTCGCCAGCCGGACGTTCATTGATTTTATTTACTAATTAAAGATTTATAACAGCTTTTCAATAGTAGACTGTACTACATCGGCCCTCTTGAATTTAGAATAAAAAAGATTATTCCACATCCTGTATGATCATAAGAGAGAAAACTTTCATGCAATAGATTTTGATATTTTCAAACTTTGCCAATAAACTTATTGATTTAAGGCACAAGAAGTTATGACAGGACGTCATACTTAAAATGCGCATTTTGATAGAACTTTGAAATTTGTCAATTCACACTGTAAATAAAACCAAAACAATAGTGCACAATGTAAACATAATAAAAAAAACGGCAAATGTTTTGAAAACATAAAAGAAAACGCAATCATTTATCTAGACATCATACACTCGTTTGATATCGATAGATGAATATCGATCTCGTTAAAACTCGATCGATATTCATTAGTCGATATAAAACTTGTGTGTCATAAATTTGGTATAGAAACTCAGCCAGGAAGTATTCACTATTTATTAACTCACCATGTCAGCATTACTTAAAAGTAAAAAAAAAATATACCTTTATTCAAAAAAGTGAAGAAACCAGTCTCAAAACAATAAATTACCACTTGAATTACACTCTACTCATTTTCAAATATGATGAAACAACTGATATTATATCAATTAATGCGATATTATTGTTTTATTTGTGTGAATGTTAGCGCATCTCTCTCCTAAAAAGAAGTAGCAATATGGGTATGCTATATTGGACTATTAAGATAAGAGAATCATACGTCAAAATGCCCCGTACTCAGTCTATTTCTAACAAATATTCTTGTTTCTTGATGAAGATATCAAGCTCATATATGCCAAAACAATCAACATTTGTAAATCATTACTGAAACTAAATAGCAAATATTCGAATATTATTCATGCCATACTACCAATAATAAAAAAAAAAAAACAGCACTATATATTTAGTTATGGCGGTAACAGACAAATAAACATTCAAACCAGACCTAAATATACACATATTTACATATAAGTTTGATCGGGGAATCAAGAGTTGTAGCCAGACCGATAGGGATAATGGCGAGAACGAACATAGACAAAGAGGCAGCTTAATAAACAGATAGCTTCATAGAAAAAGATTTATCCAAGAAGTACCATCATCCTATATAACTTAGGCGTCTAGACAGACAGACATTCAGGGTAATAGCACCATCATCAAATACCACATATACAAGAGAATACATATAACTCTACCCATACAAACATTGTATTTATTGTACCACTAAATAACAGTCTAGAGAAAGGAGCAGACATTTTCTTCTGCTCTAATGGGCGGTAGGGTACTGTGAATTGTCACCAAATGTGTTTGCATGAACAGACGGATGTTTAGTTGATGCATATACTGTATAATCAGGAAGGAGACTTGTATGGCCCACCCTAAAAGTGCCGATGTAAGTAGAGAAAATCTATAAATCTCATTAATAAGATATTTCTATGGAAACAGAATTATCTTGAAATTGATGTATGGGAACATACTATTTTCCCCTTTTCTATAGTTGTTTGAGATTTAGTGCCAGGAAAATAGGACATGAATATAATACGAGTTTTCTGGATTGAAGACATTCAACAATCAAGATTTGTGATTTATTAAAAGAACCAATCCCATCATTTAACTTGGAATGTGTTTGTGTTATTCTAAATACAAGGAAGTTCCTTTGTGAGTGTTTTCGTGTTGTAGAATAAAGCTAATCTAGAGAAGGTGATAACTTGTCTAGTACACTGGAGATGTTTGGTTTTATAAGCAAAAAACTAATTTATTTTCTTAAGACTCAAAGTTTGTTCTCTGACTGGTCATCTATAATTGTAAAGATTCACAGGTGCAAAACCGGCTGTACCAGCCTCATGGATTCAATGGTGATCTAGCCTTCGTCGCTTCCTCTCCCCTTCTGACTCTCTCATTCCAGATTGTCCAAGTTGATTTCATTGTCGTTATAAGGGTGTGTACATAGTTCCTTGCAGTCAAAAGCTACCGTCTAGGTGGGTTTACAGGTGTCGATGGCTTCCGGTAGTACTTACCACCCCGGCGCCACCAGCAGCTTCCACTACTCGGCTTTTATGCACTGTCATGACACAATTTCTTAAAATGGATCCAGCACCAGATATTTCTTCTAGCTATCTCTGTTGCCCCCCGTCAATTGGTTTGTTCTCTCACTGCCTCTTATTCCTTTGACTTTCAGAAAGAATACCATTGGTGCTGCTGGAATTCCTCAGCAGCCTGCTCTAACTGCCCACACCCATGGGCGGATTAAACTTACATGGGGATCTAGGCAGGGGCCCCCTTTTATATAAAGAAAACACATGTCTAGGCCCTCTTTTCTTAAAGAAAAACGTCGGGGTAGGGGTGGCTTGGGGCCGCCCCTTCCGCACACTTTAATCCGCTTCTGTCCACATCTGCACGTTCCATTTGATTTTATTCTTCTCGTATTATGACATACTAGGCCGTATTTCTCTCCTCTGCTGCCCCCACATTTTCTTCAGATGGGACAATGAGTTCAGAGCTACACGTTCTCTCTATTCTTTCTGAGACAAGTTTTCTGTCTGGTCTTTACATCCACCTTGGTCAATTACTGACAGGACTTCGCCATGTCTGTATCTGTATCTCCCTTGTGAGAGGGCAATTTGAATCAACTTAGAGTATGAGTAAGGTTCAATTACCTCCACATTTTACATTTACTTCAGTGCCAAACCATGTGTTCTTGTTTTCCGGGAGAGTATGTCATAGACTTGAACAATAATTTGAGGTTTATTTAGACCTGCTTGCAGGCTGTTGATTATGTCGTGTTTTAGTTTCATATCTGGCACTTTCCATCTTGCGTACCCCCCCCCCCTGATTTGAAAGACCTGTCACCTTCATAATTTTCCTCTTTTTCTCTTACAGCGCTACACCCATGTCTCTTCTTTCTCTCTTCCCGGTAGAGCTGTAGTATCTATTTGGGTGCATCCAAGTTCTTGCCTGCCTGTGTTGGCCTTTCCTGTAATTTTTCTCATTCTTAGCTTTTTTTGTTCAGCATGAAGATATTCAAGTTTTTGCATCATTAAAATTTGATATCCAATACATATGTTACATTATTATTACTAGTAGATGCCCCGTTCTCTGAACGTGTTTTACTAACAAAAATATCAAGAGAAAATAAAAATTTCATCCACGGCCCGGATTCGATCTCTAGACCTTCGGATTATAAGTCCCGTGCACTATCCACTTTTCTATTGTGCGCTTCAAACTCTGGCACAAAATAGCGGATATTACCGCGGGCCTAAAGCGGCAATAGTTTTCGGCTCGGCCATAACAAAGATAAACGAGGACTAAACGCAGGACGGGAAAACGCAACGACCACGGCTCATTTTTTATTCTTCAAGAACGCAACAATTAGGCTTTTAATGATAAAAAATAGCGCTACACGATCCGCAACACATGAAACTATAAGAAAAGTATCACTTGTCGATCTAACACTTCCTAGAAAAAACGTGTATAGACCCCCGTTTTTAATTTTCTCACCTCCATTAGAATAAGATTATGACCTTTTAAAGAATCCAGCTTAATAGTAAATGTGTTGCATTAGACGGATGGCGGTAACAACTGATACGATATCTAAAACAGGATGCGTTTACCTTTGAATTCCATGTAGAGGAAATGCGGGGCTCTAGTAAATTAGAAAAACTATATGAACATACAGTAGCAAAAAACTACTTATAAACAAACTAGAAAAATTAGTATTGTGTAGAGAGTACAACCACGACCATCAGAGAAAATAAACAAAGAACACAATAAAGCAAACATCTCAAGGGATACAACTCTATCAAATGTTTATATTGAGATTACAGCTTTTAGCGAACAACGAAACAAGCCTCTGTGCAAAATGTAAGATTTCTATCTTTGACGATAGGACCACAGCGTGCTCACAAAAATTAAATAAAGCAAAATATTCAATGCGGCAATTACTCTGTCAAAAATTGATTGTTCAAAAAGTTTAGAGAAGAGCGTATGTGCAAGATTTCAGATTCTTAATTCTGAAGATGTGACCACAGCGTGTTTTTGCAAAACTTATAAAGAACATATAGCAAAACAAACAATAACGGCCATAACTCCGTCAGTTTTTCAAAAACATTTTTGAATTTA
>JAUUEB010484670.1:0-10949 GCA_032362205.1 Clione limacina | reverse complement strand
TCAAATAGCAAAAAAAGACGGTTTCAATTAAGTTGTATTTTGTCATACAATCTACTAAGTTATGAAGATACAGACAATTTTGTGTCATCCTTGAGTTGAAATAATCCTTGTGACAAGGTCACAAAGTGCATTAATCAACACAACTCTATTGTGTAGAATTATAAAGGCATAATGCTTTCTGTAATACTTTTACAAACGCCGTGATATATCCACATTTGTTATTATATGAGGTGAATCAAGGTCAAGCCAGGAAGGACCTTTCAAGTTTCTCCCGGCGCACACCCAAGAGTCTCAGAGGAAGTAAGATAACATCACAATATTGTGAAGGGAAGTAACTCGCTGTTTGTGTAACCCACATGATATGCCGTCGAGCAGACGTTTTCTAATGTGACGAAATCTTGCTTCATGCTGAAATGGAAATAGTTGCGATGACACTGAACCATTAACAATAACTCAGTGTCATTTGACCTAATTTTCTAAAGGATAATGGAAAACGAATAATAATAGTGCAAGGTTTATGTGAGCCACTGCACTTTTCGTTGATATAAGGGAATTCGCTTCTACGAAATAATGTGTCGCCTCTGTCTCAAGTGGTCGATTTTTAACTTTTTTGGTTAATTTCGAGCCCTTCCACATGGCAGGAAATTTCGTGTTTTCCCGAAAATTTTACCTCCAGAAGGAAATGTGGAAGGAAATTTAAATTATACGGAAATAGAAGGAAACTTTACTTTTTAAAGAAGCTAGTAAGGAAATCTGTTCTTTGCAAGATTGTTCTAGGAAAGAACCAACAAATACGTTAGATTTGCATAATTTTTACATTAATTTTTAAATAACCCCGATTTTTTTTTTAATGAAAGGAGCATTTGCTGATAAGAAGGGAAAAATAAGGAATTTCGAAACCTCCAAAGTGGAAGCACTGTTCATTTTCCAATTATTTGTTTGTATTTTTATGTTTGCATTTTTGGTGTGTTTTTTTGCTTTTCATAAATAACTGTTTTGTTCACTTTTCCTTTCTAATACTTTTAACACTTGTAAAGTATTTTTTCGGCGATGTTATGTGAATTACAGTATTTAAACTTCAAAAATAAACCATTCTCAACTTTGTTCAGTTCTTTTAGTCGATAGTTTTATGTTTAATTTTGTCGACAGTACCATTCAACTAGAGATGAACACATCTTTTACAGAGATGATCTGCTTCAACCCTCAATCATACTCTATTGTAGATATTCTCTGCATTGTCATTAGTTGACAGTTGCATAGTATTTCTGGTTTTACTTTATGTAAACACTGAACACTTTTTAAACAAAGAAGTGCTGAAGAAAAAAAATCACCTCTTTAAATTTACTAATCTCAAGTTAAGATGAAGTTCAGTATCTGTGTCAGAGAATGAAGCGCATCATTTTAGAAATACAGAAAAACAACACAAGAAGGGGTTGCACCTTCTTAAATTACCTACGTCACTCGGAGGTTAAAGTGATAATTAAGATAATAAGCTTTAAATAATTTAAATAGTTTGTCACGATTGTGTTGTTTTAAGTCTTTAAGCTAGTTAATTTAATTAGATTACTGGGGTTGAACAGCCCATACAATTACTTCTAACGTATTTTCCTGCTAACGTGTACAAAACCCTAAACACAAACGATACCTATGCATTGTTACTACCAATATGACATTATAAACAAAAAGTAAACGATGTTTGCAGACGCAAAGAACATTTTTTGTCGGAAGTGGTGTGTTTGATGTCATTAGATTAAAGAGCCAATTTATCTGACACATATTTTGAGTTTTGCCGCATAATCAGCCTTTGTAAATTTGTTTAGTTATAGTATGCCAACTAATGTTAACAATCTTTTCTAACTAGAAGCTGAAGTGCCTGGTCTTGCCCTGTAGTTTGAAA
Source organism: Clione limacina (assembly GCA_032362205.1). Classification (NCBI taxonomy): domain Eukaryota; kingdom Metazoa; phylum Mollusca; class Gastropoda; order Pteropoda; family Clionidae; genus Clione; species Clione limacina. The sequence continues at coordinate 9,052 of JAUUEB010484670.1, read as the reverse complement.
ACAAACTGTAGTATAATTAACTACTTTTATTAGTTGGTGTTAACACCGGCTATTAATAGATGAAGAGAAAATTGTGTTAATTGAGGTGCAGCCCAGAAGATTGTGCATGCTTTATATATTGAAGTTTAGATTCATGGCGCGGATACTGATAATATTATGTTCAAATTCAAAAAGTAACATTTCTTCAGTCAACCAAATTACACCAAAAGCTGAATTGTATATCTATAGTTATATCACAAACATATTGCTAACGTTGCAGGTCCGTGGAGTCAAAACTGTGACTGCATACACATATTCCAGCCAGCCATGAACAAACAAAATAACAAGCATAATTTCAGTGTTCTTATGCAGATGCTTTGATTTTTACCGTCAACAGATTGCCGTGTTAAATAAAACAGGCAGACAGGGAATTACCTCAGATATAAATATAATGGTCTCAATGTCAAAAAGTGAAATAATCTAACACTACGTCCCTGTAGCGTATAGCTTCAAAATGTGGGAATTCTATGAATAGGTGTGGTAAAAATACATCTACAAAAGTAGCACCAACATTGCCAAAGAAAAATATGGACATTTATTTTTCGGTGGAGACAGCAGAATAGTTATGTTATTCACAAAGGGAAATGAGCACACGAATTATACAGACGAGCTTGTAAATCTATTTGTAGAAAAACAAATACTCTAAGCCATAAGGCAAGTCACTGCCAATTGAATGACAAGTAATCAGCGACCAGAGTTACGCTTGTTGCTATGTTAATGCCAAAACAGAGGGTTAGGAACATATGGGGACAGTGATGATAGATTTGTCCATGGTGTGTGTACATTTTTGACTCGATGAGACTTAAAATGTCTTTGGGTCAAAACTATGATGAATTACACCCTGATACAGATAGAGTATACTGTTTGACATTCTTGTGCATCAACAAGTAATTATTATTTCATCTAGGCGTTTCGGTTTAGAGATTAAGCACACGATAATAAGAGTTTTAGATATGTTGATGTTTTGTTTCCAAAAACATGCGTTTGCCATGTTGTCTGCTTAGTAAGGTTTACAAGAAAACTAGAAGATAATGTTCTAACAGATGGTGCTATGGGGTGGAAGAGCGTTAAGTACTAACATCATAACATAGTCACCGACAAAGAAGTCGTAAGTTTAAGTTAGTGAGCTCTAGTTATACGGTGGTAGAACATGGATTTAAACATGAAAAATATCAAACTTTGTCGACCGGTTTGTGTGGAGAAAATTTGTAAAAAAGATCATCCCCCTCTTTATAGCGTTTCTGTAATTATTTTAGACTCCACATTCCAGGGTAAAGAATTGTTAGAAGCTTATCCATTACGTGTAAGATGATACTTCATTATCAACGAAAGTTGAAGTTCCACAAGCAAGTGAAGTGGGCAATGATATTGAAGTAAAGAAATCAAATTGTCTGAAAATGTTACTGAAATTGTCACTGACAAAATCAATGAATATCATCATACTATGATCATGATTAAACTTTACACTCCACTTGCTTATAGCTGTAACTACAAGTTTGTCATGTATGCCTTCACAGCTATAATATAATTGATAAGTTGTTATTAATGATATCAGTGCCATTCTTCGTCCTTTACTGTGAATGTTCTCAATCGCCTACATTTAAACTAAAAAATGGTGCTATCTAAGCTCTATAGTACCACTAGGATAAACAATCTGAAAAATAAATTATAAATATGTCAAGGTCACTACAAGAGGGTGGTTTAAAACAAACATGACCTATATAGAACGTGTTGTGTTGGGAGGAGCGAAGATCTTCTCTATAATGAGGAGGGGATATTATTCCAAAAAAAATCCGTACAGTCATAACGTATCTTGGCTCTTACAATCTATGCCAATGAAAGGGTAAATCAACCAGGGGCAGATAAGCGAGATAAGTACTAGTTGTTTTCTCTGAGTGACTGAGTGTCTGTGATAACCTCCCTTGCCTTTGGCATAATGAAATAATTACCTCCCTTACAAAGCCCTTGATAATAGGTTTTATAAGTAGAGCGATGCAAGTGTATATTTGTTATGATTGTTTTCATTTTATTCTTAATTAGAACTTTCTTTTCATATATTCATAATGAATTGAAACAAACAAAAGGAAATAATGACATCTCTGGCATTGATGTACCTATTGCTATGAAATAAATTGTTGTAAATTGTATTTTTTTAATATTTTTCAATCAAATGTGGTTGAGTTTGAGTTATTATTTTTGAATCTGTTTTTCTTTAAGCATGACATTTTGTATAGGATACTCATCCTCTACTAATCTAAATGTTTCTCTCTTTTTCAAGACACGCGCCTCTTAGCGTTACCATTTGTATTTCAGCGCTTAAACAGCAAAAAAACAGGACGTTTCTTTATCAATAAGCGATACAAATCGTAATTACTCAGAATATTTAAACATAAACACATCTAGTGTTAAGCATTTGCCCAGAACTCTCTTTAAGAATTGTGTGTCATATTACCAAGTTAGTCTGACCAATCAATTAAACTAGGAATAAAAATTGGAATATCGAGGTTAACATCAACGCTATTTGTGCATAATTAGAATCAACATTAGGAACTTAATACTATATCGATCTTATTGTTACAAAATAACTTGACTTAGAAAAAGGAGGACACATGGAAGTGAACAACATCAGTATGATGGCCAACAGAGACTTCAGTAATCGACAAAAAAAAGAAAAAGTTTAAGAAAGTCATTCAAGGTCTGACGATGTGTGGGAGTTGGTCGAAAGCAAGCAAGATGTTTCTGTTTCATCTTTGAGAATCATCCAAAAGCTCCAAAATTGATAATAGTAATATTTAAGAATAGGATTGACGAGCTTTACAGCGAACTGATATATACTACGAGCTTCATAGCTTAGTCCTAAATGTGTGCTTTTAGTTAATTTATGATCTTTTGTAATCTTGAGTTTTTGGACTCTCAATGATTGCACAACCCTTGCCAACATTAATCTGGAAAAAATAAACAACACATACTATGAAAAGGCCAAAGGCTAGCTAGCCTGTAGAGCCGAATACTACTACTACTTTGCCAAATTCAAAATGAAAGACAATATAGCTCATTATCAGAAGGCCAGACGCTTCCGCATCCCCAAAGTGATTTGAGTTTTAGGCTGTTTAATAAATAGTAGCATTTGCATCAGTAGCACTAAAAGCATTTGCTAAGGACAACTATGTCTTCATATCTGCTTCCTGTAGCTTTTGCTTACTTGGGCGTGTCTCTTGTGTAAATGTCTATATATATTTTTACTTGTTTAGAATAGATGTTATCTGTAAATAATTTGAATGGTAAATTAACACTGTACTGTCTGATGTTCATGATGCATTTTAATTAACATTTCATGTCTTTTCTCATTTTGAATATGGCTTTAGGATCATTCATGGGCCACAGACATTTATAGATGAATAAAGGCGTAACTAGTTAGTGTAGAAATACAAAAGTATGGTTTGCCTTCATGACATTCACATTTTGTAATTCCTTATTTCTCATTACCTATCTTGCAGTTACGAGATCCCCCACAAGAAGGTATGTTTGTGTGGGGCATTTACGTATGGGGCTGTGCTTGGGAGAAGACAACAGGAGAACTACAGGACCTGCCACCAAAGACTGGTTGTGCTGCTCTCCCTGTTGTGCACGTCACTTGCTGGCCTGTTGGTGAGAAGCCAAGTACACAAGACAGCACCAAGGCCTCTGAGACCTACGCCTGTCCTGTCTACCACTCAAGGCTCACCAGACATGAAGTTGTCTTGGAATTGGATGTACGACGTGAGGGAATTCAAGCATCTCGATGGGCACTTAGAGGTCTTGCTGCCACCATACGCCCTTACTAAACCATCTGAGATCAATATATGTATGCAATTTTATCAGGCAGAAAGAAAGGGCTTGGAATCTTGAAAATGAGAAAGAAATATTCTAAATATCATAGTTTGGGATAATATACTATTTTATTAAAAATTCAGTGTAAGGCGAATATAAGTATCATCATTTCTTTTTATGAAGTATTTATCCATGTTTTACAGTCGAGAAATACAATATCTACTGCGTATGTAATATTTTCTATGCTTTTCCTTTTTGATAAGGAGTAAATTGTTAACATTAAAACTGCTGAAAACAATTGTTCATAATAGTGATTTAAAGTCTTGGGTGTGTTCGCCTTGATGTTAAACTCAAAACACTGACTCCTCATTTTGATCCTCAAACAGTAAAGCCCTGTAATAATTTCAAACTGTGTTCAAACAACTATCAGAATATCTGTCTATACTGGTTGTAAATAAAATGTTAATTTTTTTCACAAATTTCTAAATATTACGGAAAATAAAAGTTTTAAAAGTGAAATTTCTTTAAATATGTCCATACAGAGAATAAATAAATCTTTTAATAGAAGTTTTTAATGTATTAGACTAGTAATATATTTATTACTTTTTTGACCCTTTTCTTCATAATAAACACCCTAAGATTTTTTTAAATCTGCTGATTACACTATGCTCAAAATGGCTGGATAATTGTCTTCCCCCAATGTTAATACCCCAAAGACTAAACCAAATTTATCTAATGATGTTGTTTTTTATTATTTACCGTCCATTTATCTGTCTGTGATAAATAAGATTATTTACCTTTTACCTCTTTTTTTTGTTAATCCCAATGATTTAAACTGAATGGTTTTTACTTTACAAGTATTTTTGATAACCCTATACTGCTGATGGTGTAATATGGCTATTGTAACATTGCATACGTGTTAGTTATAGTTAATGTGATATGTTTTTTCGAGCCTGTACGACCAAAATTGAATTGTGATGGAATGATCTTATTTTGAGTGATATTTATATTGGTTGGCAACACAATATCTCTTTTTTACATTTTACATGTATGCAATTTATTGATGAATATTGAAAATAAATACTTGAGAACAAACTTATGACATGTACTTATGTTTCTTTAAAGTGTTGTCATGTCATTGTTCAAGTTTTTCCTCATGAGATTCTATAGATAACGTTAAAACTGTCTTGGCAGCCACTTTTGACCATGAACCTAAGTGATTTTTTCTCTGTGAAACTTATCTAAGGTGGCAACTTTTGAGTAGCTACCGTCCACATGGACCAAACTTATACAAGTTAAACTGTTTATCTAAATAGATACAATTAGAAAAAATTTGATTTCTGAGGCACTCTTGGGAGATAATAATTTCATATTTATTTATTTTTAGTTGGTGTTTACCTCTACATCCTAATATAAAATAGATACAGGTGAATTCACTTATAATGAAATGCTAGAGAACAAAGAAATGTTTTTTTAAGAGAGATTTGTCACCGGCTTAGTCAAATTTGTATTCTATTTTTCTATGTGATTTCTTTGAAATCATATTTCGATTTAAGAAATTAATTTTAATGATATAAAGACAGATATAATAAGGTATTTTTAACCTTTTTTGTTATAACTGATTTTACATTTGAAGTCATTTCATTTTAAGTGAATTCACCTGTACAGCTCTGGGCATAAAAAGCTTAAGAGATTAACATTATTTAAAAGAAAAAAAATTGGAAAAAGAAATAAAAACTACCAAAAACGAGACATTATGGGAAAAAAGCACAAGTAAACATTGTTGATTTTACTATTTTTTTTTAATTCAATCATTACACTAATACAATATTGTTCTAAGGCAGTTGAGACATTTCATAGTTTATCTATCTGATCCAGACCCTGAACCTTTACGACCCTTATACTGACCAGGAACATACAACACTGAGTCTGGTCTCTGAGCAGTGAAAGATGTAGGCAAAGATGAATTTGATGAACCTGTGGATGACATAAGGAAAAGGTTATTACAGGCTCAAGACCAATTAATTAAGTGATAAATCAAGAGCGTGTGTGTGTGTAAAAAGCAGTATGCTAACACAAAACTCAGTCAACAATAAAAATGTTCAAGCTTAAGCAAATGAAAGAAACAAACCAAAAAATGTTCTGAGTAATTTGGTGTTAACGAAATGAAAAAACATTTAAAGGGTACAGCATATTGATTATTTGAAGATAACAGCTAACTCAAGTTTGCAAAGGTATCCAAGAAATTGGGCAAGTCCTGTCATGGACTTGAAACAGGTCCATGCACCAAAACTTGAGTTTAGCAAAAACATGAGTGTGTAAACACTTTTTTTGCTAAACAAAATTCAGTTAAAAAAAGTTGACTTCATTCAAGGTATAAGCAAACAAATAAAGGAAGAAGAAGAATGCTTACAAATTAGTTTAATGAACATGTAAATGTAACAGCTACTAATACTGCACCAGCCTTATATCACTACACTCACCAAATGAGCTGAGGCCACTGGCTTCAGCCATAGGGAAGTCTTTTGTGGCCCTCTCAGCAGACAAAGCTTCTAACTTTTCTGTGTAGAAGCCATTGAAATCAAGTCTGAGAAGAGGAAAAATTAACAATATAAGACCGACGAGATATTGGTTTTTACCTCCATCTTGTAAGGGAAGGACAGTTGTTTAGTACAAAAGGAAAAATTGAGATATGAGAGCAAAATTAGCAGATGCAATAGAAACTTCATCCTTCAACAAAATATAATACTGAAAAAGCAGCATCTTGATTTGCTACTTCTTGCTTTCAATTTGTTTTTGCTCTTGACTGAAAAAACAAACTTTTAAGATGAAATCATACACTGCAAATGAAAACTGACATACCATTGTAAGTAAATACTCAAATTAAATGTAATCACTTAAGACATAAACCCTGTAAAATATATCTAAGATCTAACACAACACTTGTAGAACAAACAATTATGATAGAAGGTTCATTTATAAGTATTTTAGGTAAATAAAGAAGAAGATCAATAGAGATAAAGATATAGCAAAAATTTAAAAAAAAAATTCATGAAAGATTGAGAAGGAATAAGGTATGATATGTCCGCAAAATATTTCTGCATAAATGAGACCTTGAATGTGTTTGGCAGAATTTGATAAAAATATGAACATTACCTGTATATGATATTGTAGTATTTGTGGTCGTAGGTTTCTTTGCTTTCATCCATTATCCTGTCAAGAAGTTCTAGTAAATGTTTTGAAAAGTTTTCATCAAAGTTCCTGATGGTTTGCTCAAAGCTCTCATCTGACAGGATAGAATCCACATGGTCTGTAACTACCTGGTGATTAAAAAACAAACATAAATTAGGATCTTTTTAATATCAAAAACAAAATACAACTTTATTTATTAAATATTTCATACAATATCTGTTCTTATTTCAAGTATTTACCTAAAAAAGAAAGTGCAAAGACAATTATTTGTATGTCACAAAATGTATCAAAAAAGGCAATTATTTTTCTCATACATTTTATAAAGCTGATAGTTTAGTTGTACATGAAATAGTTTTTGCAAGAAGTTGACTGGTAATATTTTTTTTTATCAATCAAAGTTTTTTTGGTTTTAATTTGATTTAGTTTTTAAAATCATTTTCTTATTACCTTTGCTGATGTCTTTTTATTCTGTGCATCAGTTTTCCTCTCTTTGTTACTCAAAGACTTTTGTAGTGAGCTGTCTCGTAATCTTTCTGTTTCAGTTTCCAGAGTCGTAGTTGCACTGACACGCTGAAGAAAAATGTTTACACCAAAATCAAAAAACTTTATCATCGATTTATCTTTTGATACCTGGAAAAAGACATTTGCCAAACTATGAAGTGTTCTGTAATGTTTTTAGATCTCTGTGAAGCCAGGGCTGATTTGTACATTGAAAGAAAACAATACTAATACTGTATCTATTCTTAATCAATGATTTAAAGATAATATAGTACTGAAAAGTTTCAGAGTTGTAATCTTGTAGGAAGTCCTGAAACTTTGATCCGTCTGTAAGACTGATGTGTTCTTGATTTCCAGAATTGGTTCCTGTAAGCTTTGGTACAAAATAGGTTAAATAAAAATTTGAAAACTCTGTTCTTAGAATGTTAGGTTAGCATCAAGTGTTTGTGTTTTCTAAAGGCCATACTCTTTTCATTATGTATATGCTTGTGTTTAACTCTTGTTTATTTCAAGACATGCCCAAAGTCAGCAGTGTTGCATGAGATGTGTTGTTCACGCTAAAGGCCCTGTGCTGCGCTACGTGTCAGTGGTGACCACTCTGTGAGTGAACTCAGTTATCAGTATAAAAAGCTGGAGCTGTGTAGACTGGCTCTCTCTCTCTACACGATTATCTCCCGAGCTGGAGTAGTAAACGTTAAACGTCTTATGACATGTTTATGTCATGTGCGGTGTCAGTATGCTGACTGTTGGACTGTGAGAAGTTGTCTTCAGGAAACTTTATTCAACATGATAAAAGGTGATAGTATTTGAAATACACAATGTCTGTGTTATTACGTGTGTGGTCGTGTCTAGCCAATGACTTTCTTCAACATGTTCTTTGTTAGAACGAACTGGACTTACTCATGTACTTTTACTTGTGTGGCTGTTTTTGGCCTTTGACTCTTTCAACATGTTCTTAGTTAGAACGAACTGATGTCTGCTGGACTTACTTGTATACAGTTACTCTGTGACTTTGGAACTTTTTAGTTATGTGTGTGTGAAGTGACCGCCTTTAATATCTTGTAGTGTCAAACTGTGATTTTGTAATACATATATTTTTGTGGCTTGTTTGCACTGAGTCTGTGTTCCTTTTATTTAATTATATATAGATTAAGTAACCGCGACGTTATTGTCAGGACGGATCATACCTTTACTGTAACAAGCAGCTGTGTTATCTTTTGAACATGATTAAAGTAAAAAATAGGTATTGCCAGAGGGAATCCAATTACATAATCTTTCTGAGTAAAGCGGTGTTCAACACCTTCTATGAGGTGTTTTGATTACCTATGGTGAACGATGTGTGAAACGAAATATATTTTCAAGTGATGACAAAGAAGAGGTGTTTAATTAATTGTATACTTATCTGTATGTCTAAATATTAATTAGCCTCATTTTTAACTTTAGCTATGACAAATTGAAAAAATCCTCCCCCTGAAAATTGGTGATAAATGGTGCAAGTTTAAAGCATTCTACA